>SDVV010038804.1:0-10694 GCA_016164225.1 Gammarus roeselii | reverse complement strand
ATACATACATATATATATGTATAAATATATATTTATATGGTTAATAACTTAAGATAACCGTCAAGGTCATTGCTGAGAATCGGATCCGGGATCTCCCGATTGATTGACAGCGACCTAATATGCCATTGAGTTATCACTAACCTCAAAAGTAATAGAGTCAAGAATAAAGGCAATATAAATATTTAAACTGACAGTTTTAACAAACTCCAAATATTGCTTAGTGAAATTACTAAACAATTTCGCTAAGCAAGACAGTATACAATATTGCTGAACTCACGACGAGCCCCAGACACGACGGAGCGGTGTTTCCTCCATCCCAAGGTCCCTGATGGAGTCCAATTGAACGGTGACGCCGAGTCAGGTCAACTGAACGGTTTGTCGTGGGCGGCGACTGTGAATTTCACTCAAAAGCGTCAGTGAAATGATTATTTGGGACAAATCAGAAGAAATAGGCACAAATTGAAAATTATTTATATACTGCAGATATGAGTGTTCAATGTGATCGTCCATCTAATTTTATCCCAGTTTATGTCATTTGTTATCCCAAAGAGTCCTAAACATGATGGAAGCAGTCCTACTGTACTTCTGCAGTCTTTCCCGAACAATGCAATTACCTAACAATTATTTAAGAGGCTCTCGTTTCCGTCACCTCAACCATTCACAACAGCTCGTCCTCCCATCACCACGCAACCCTTCACAACAGCTCATCCTCCCATCACCACGCTACCCTTCACAACATCTCGTCCTCCCATCAGCACGCAACCCTTCACAACAGCCCGTTCTCCCATCACCTCGTAACCCATCACAACAGTTCGTCCTCCCACCACCTCGTAACCCATCACAACAGCTCGTCCTCCCATCACCTCGTAACCCATCACAACAGCTCGTCCTCCCATCACCTCGCAACCCTCCACAACAGCTCGTCCTCCCATCACCTCGTAACCCTTCACAACAGCTCGTCCTCCCATCACCTCGTAACCCATCACAACAGCTCATCCTCCCATCACCACGCAACCCTTACAACAGCTCGTCCTCCCATCACCTCGTAACCCTTCACAACAGCTCGTCCTCCCATCACCTCGTAACCCATCACAACAGCTCGTCCTCCCATCACCACGCAACCCTTACAACAGCTCGTCCTCCCATCACCACGCAACCCTTCACAACAGCTCATCCTCCCAACACTACGCAACCCTTCACAACAGCTCGTCCTCCCATCACCACGCAACCCTTCACAACAGCTCGTCCTTCCATCACCACGCAACCCTTCACAACAGCTCATCCTCCCATCACCACGCAACCCTTAACAACAGCTCATCCTCCCATCACCACGCAACCCTTCACAACAGCTCATCCTCCCATCACCACGCAACCCTTCACAACAGCTCATCCTCCCATCACCACGCAACCCTTCACAACAGCTCGTCCTCCCATCATCACGCAACCCTTCACAACAGCCAGTTCTCCATATTACATCAATTGAAAACGATTAATTTTAAACATTGTATAAGCCTTCATAACTTGCATCAGAAAAAATACCCATCATTTTCCTGGATTCATATGTCGTTTTATACGGAAATCTCGCTCGAGAAAACGTCCCAAAACATTTCCATAAAGAGCTATGAACCGAGAGACATTTATTGCACGGCTCCGAAGTCTCTCCAACGAAATAGGACGTCTTTACGATAGATGAAGAACGCAATTTAATGCCTCAATCAGGACGGCTGGCGACGGGGGCCAAGCAACAGTTTTACGGGGCAACCGATTATGCCAGTAATGGTTTTCCAATCCCACGTCGCCGCTGCGAGATCACCTCCACTCTGCCTGATTGCCCGCCATCGCAGCTGGAGGACAAGACACAACGACGTCTGAAACAAAGGACGACATAAACAATAAACCCAAGACAACGTCTGGAACCAACCCATGACGACGTCAGTTGCAAAATCTGTGGACAAACTATTTTTCCTCCATTGGAGCATTTTGGCTCTATTCTGCCTCCAATGTAGCAATCTGGCTCTGTTCTTTCGGAATCGAAGCATTCTGGCTCTATTCTGCCTCCAATGGAGCATTTTGGCTCTGTTCTGTCACCATTGGAACATTCTGGCTCTGTTCTGCCTCCATTGGAACATTCTGGTTCTGTTCTTTCGGAATCGAAGCATTCTGGCTCTATTCTGCCTCCATTGGAGCATTCTGGCTCTGTTCTACCTCCATTGGAGCATTCTGGTTCTGTTCTGTCTCCATTGGAGCATTCTGGCTCTGTTCTGCCTTCAATGTAGCATTCTGGTTCTGTGCTGCCTGCATCGGAGTATTCTGGCTCTATTCTGCTTCCAATGGAGCATTCTGGCTCTGTTCTGTCTCCATTGGAGCATTCTGGCTCTGTTCTGCCTCCATTGGAGCATTCTGGCTCTGTTCTGCCTCCGTTGGAGCATTCTGGCTCTTTTCTGTCTCCATTAAAGCATCCTGGCTTTGTTTTGACTTCATTCCTACTTCTATCTGGCTCCATTTTAGCCTTTTCTAGCTCAGTCACGTGGTCTTGTGGCCCATTATAGCTCTGTTCTGGCTCAATTCATTTTGACTTCACACTGGCTCTACATGCTGGTACAAATGGTGTTACAACAAAGGTTCAGCTTGTGACGATGTCAAGCCTTCTTCTCAAGATGCAATCGAAGCTGACACTGGAAAGGTACCACTATTCTGCCTCCTTCTGGCACACAAGTCTGGCTCTATTCTGGCTCAAGTACGGAGGTTAACGCAGAAGTTCTGTAGGTGTCCAAGTCGTTAAGATTATTAACGACGAATAGCATGATTAGGCGTCTATGCCTGACCTGGTGGGGGATGCCTTTCCATTAGCACCTGAATATGGGAAAGATAATGCACACACAGAAAGGTTTTCTCTCGCTGTTCGCAATCTGAATAAGTGGAATCTTTGTCATTGGGAAAAAGAGTCCAGGTGCAATATGAGCACTTGTGTAATAGATTTGATTGCCTCGGCACCCCATTCGATATAGTGTTGTATAGGGTTATCAGAGACTCCTCACTTCCGAACTTAATTGAAAGGGAGAAACAATAGTCGTTTTCGAGTTAATTGACTAAGAGGATACATGAATTTAGTTACCATAATACTATTCATTAAATTGTTTTCCGTCCAAACTAATGTTGTCTTATATCTTCTGCAATGCGTTTAAATAAAGAAAAATTATATTATCTGAGAAATAATTCGCCATATTACAATGACAGATCATTACAATAACATTATAATTCATAAAACTTACATTACTTCTGTAATTTACCGTGTGTTTCAGTTTAAATGAAGCGATGTAATTAGCACTTGACCTTCCACAAGTATTTCAAATAACCCCAGATTATTGTCATAGTCAGCCAAGAGACTTACGAGTTCAGATCTTAAGGAATTGCTTGGAAATGTTTAGGGGTCAAATAAACGTTCAATTCTGTTTTGTTTTCTGCAGTAACGGTTTTTCATGCAGTGTAGCTGCCTTGTCCGTAATAAGACGAGTGTTTGCCAATGGTCATTGATTATGTGTTGAACGATAATATTCATGAGGCAGCAAGGACGGCGTGTCAATTAAGGGCATCCGAATAAATTATTAATCATGCAGAAAAACAATCCAACAACTTCAGGTTCCTCCTGTCCAGTGTAATCCAATGAAATGTTGCCCTGCGCAGCGTTATACTGTGCAGAGTTATCCTGGGCAGCGTTTACCAGAGCATCATTATTCTGTGCAGCGTTAAACTGTGTAGTATTATCCTGTGCAGCGTATTCCCGTGCATCTTTATCCTGTGCAACGTTATCCTGTGCAGCGTATTCCCGTGCAGCGCAATTTCCTGCAGCGTTATCCTGTGAAACGTTATCCAGTGTAACGTAAGCCTGCGCAGCGTTATTCAACGCAGCGTTATGCTGTGCAGCTCACCCTTCGCAGCGTTATCCTGCACTGCACAATTCTAACATGTGAAGCGTTATCGTGTGACAACCCTGTGCAACATTCTTCTGTGCAGCATTATCCATATGATGACCATGTGCAGCGTTTTCTATAAGACGATTTTGTGCAGCGTAATCCATCTGACAACCCTAAGCAACGTAATCCTGTACAGCGTTATCCATCTGACGATCCTGCGCAATATTATCCATCTGAGTTCCTGTGCATGCAGCGTATCCTGCCGACTACCCTGTGCAGCGTTATTCATCTAAGACCCAGTACAACTTTACCATGTGCAGGCAGCCTTTTTCATTTCGCGACCCTTTACAATTCAGGTAACTAAGGTATATACCTAATACCTTCAGCATATTGCACATGTAGCACAATAACTGGGAGTCAGCTGGACATGATTGTCAACGAATTTAATAAAGGAGCAATGAAGAGCAAGAAGCTTCTAACTTTTGCCGAGGTATAAATTCAAAAATTGAAAGACTGATGCTGATCCAATCCGTGCCATGGCGAAGCTATTATTTTACCTCTGAGTTTAGTAACCAGGTTCGCAAGACTGCTCTGGATGGAGAAAAGGGTAGTCCTATAGTGTGATGAAAAAGCAAAACAAAACTAAAACAAACATCAATTTCTTCCGATTAATTTAGATTACTCAGGTGCTTTGAAAAATAGGCCCGTCTACTTCCCCATGGTCATGAGAGTGGGGCTTTTCTAAAATCATCCATTGGTCTAATCTTTACAGAATCCGTTCTTTACAAATTTCAAGAATCAACCGGAGAAGTTTGATATATTACCCTCTCTGTGGTTGAAAAGTAATTGCAGCTCTGATTTTTTACGTTACGGAGTTCTCCTTTCTAGGATAAACTCATAGGATGAATTGCCAGAGAAAAATCATGATTTGGTTCATCATGATCCCATCATCAGAGAACATTGATTCCTACAGACTCTCATCCTCCACTTCCACCGTTCCGTAAGTCCACTATCATACGGGTCACTGTGAAGATTACCAACATTACTCCTCACGATTGTAACTGAAATTGGAAGGCGTCTCCTTCGAGAATCCCTAACCATGCATAAAAAAGATTTGGCTCAGATCAACTCTATATGGCAGTGAAAACTACATCAAAACAAAATAAAATGACACGTTCATATCAAACGAGAATTCATCTGTTATTCTTACGTTAAAACTCTTGGTTCTGTAGTACATGAGGTCTTGTTCGCTTGGTCGCGATCCTCATTTTGGATGCGTAGCGGACATCACAATGAGCCATAAATAACGTGCTATCTCCACCAATAACGTGTTCCCTAGGCGAGTATCCTATAGAGGCGAGCACAATACCAATACGGCACTAACAGTAACAAGTGGTGTTAATTCTAACAAATGTATCAAATTGGCCCAAGGATTACCCCTTGTGGAACCCCCACTTCTTCTGACAGAACAGCGTGAGGTCCCATTAGTGTCAATCAGCTGAGATGATTATTGTCCACTGGTCTGCCTTTTGAACCTTCTTATGGACGTTTAAAACCTGCTTTGGGAGGTTTAATACTTGTGAAAGGGCGTCTGCACCGCCTGTTGACCGAACATGGTGACGCTGTCAGAGGTGTTGGAAGGGGTGAGACGGCTTCCGGGAATGATCGAGAGAGCCAGACATAAAAGCATGACTCTCGTAAAACTTCCTCATGACGAGTAGCCAGCTTATCTCGTGGTAGTAATGCCCATATTAGTCAATTTGATGAGATGTGCCGATAGCCTGCCATATTTACACTCAATTATTATACAACACGTTGTGCGCGTTGCAGATGTAAATAACAGGTAGTCGGGAGCAATCTTAACTCAGCCGATATCATTATTTTGTTGGTCATGAATCACTGGAATTCTGTGTAAATATTGATAACCGTCTCATCCCAATGAGTAACTTGTGATACATGCATTCAAAACATTACGCCAGCAGATCAAGTTCGCCGGAAAATGCTTTCAGAATTTCTATATTATTGATGGGAAAATTTCGATTTTATGAATAACCTAGTCTAATGTAAGGCCTTTCAACACTATTTTTCAACTACATGCCTGAAAGAAGTACATCAAAATAGTTGATGATGACACAGCGTGCACATTAATTATAACACAACACCTACATTTTACCTTTCGATCGTACCCTAGCTTGTTATGACTTTTTGATTTATTTTAACTACCTAATCGTGAAAGATTTTAGAACTCAGGAAATGGTACTGATTTCCATCCCAATTACTTCGTCCTGTGTTGATTTTGATTCGATCACCAGCCCGCCTCTCGAATACAGTGGCTGCATTGAAGTTCAATCGTGTGTGTTAACTCCTGGCACTGCAGTATCTGGAGGATCTTATGACTCCAAACATCCCAACTTACTCACATTCCAGAGAATACAAGCATTTTCCAGCTCAATTTGAAGCCTTCTTGCTCTTTTAGCAAAGGTATTCGATTTTCTTGGCGTTCTGTTGTAGTTCTGGGACGGTTTTACGCGGCCATAACTGTCGGGACGCAGTGTCGGACCGCAGTGTACGGCGGGCGTTAAGGAAGTGGCTCTGCTTCGAGAAATTGTTCAGATGTTAGCTTCTTTGCAACTTACTGGACGAGGACACGCTTTGCAAAACAGCAGAGGGACTCAATCTTGAGCTAGAAACTAAGAATTGACACCGAAGAACCTCTGCAACAGAAGACAAGCCAAAGTATCGAGAGTATTGTAGTTTCGTACAAAATGTATTGTCAGACAAAGTATCGAGAGTATTGTAGTTTCGTACAAAATGTATTGTCAGAGATGGAACAGCTAGGGTCAAACGTTCTCACAAGTCTCCTCTGGGAAGACATCTTGACACACACTCGTTGGTTTATCAAGTGTTATACTCATGGCGGCTGGTGTTTAAAATCTGAGAACGTCATATAATAAGTTGTCTCTTTACCGTATCAAAAAATGACGTCATTTTGGTAACTGGGAAACGCCTACCCATCACCTTTCTCTCTAAAAGTAGCAGCTAACCTTTTCACACCATTCTATGCCATCAGTTCAATAACTCCTGCTTTACTTCTTTCCATTTAAAGGTGCTCTTTGTGCTAAACTTTTTTATTATTGAATGTAGATTAGTACAATATAGAGATATCCCCTCTTCAAGTCGACAATTTACGACATCATAATTTTCCACTCCAAGAGGTAACATTACGAAAAATCGTTCGTCCAATCGTTCTCAAATTTGTACTTGTGCCTATGAGGCAGATGTCTCCATTCACAACTAAAAATGTTTAGAAAGAAACTGGTCCTTTAAAGGTAGCAGTTTACCCCTTTACCTTCTCATACACCTGTCAAACTTTTTTTCCTTTATAAAACGAGTTTGCTCACCTCTCTCACCCTTCCATGTCGTTCGTTTGGTTACACCTGCCTGAATGTTTCCCATCAAAACACCCCGGAAGCCACCCTCTCGCCAGTGTTCGCGCCTGGCGCCACCCTCGTCTCGAGTCACTGTGTCGGAACCTTAATGGCCTTTTATGCCTGGGCCGCCATATTACAACACGCCTCAGAGGACGCGAGTGTCGCTTAGTACTCTTTGGTGCCCACTTACGTAAGACTTGAATGTTGTTGGGGAACGTACGACGAAGGAGGCTAAATAATTAGGCTACACGAATTTTGTGAAGAGTATCAGCAAAAAATATAACTACTCCCCAACCACGTCGAAACCTGCCTCACGTCCCAAACACTGAAGTCTGTGATACACACACAATATTGAAGCCTGCTAACATTGAATCCTGCCTCACGGTCCTAACATTGGAACCTGCCTCTCGACCCTAACATTTAATCTTGACTCACGACATCAACTTTGAATCCTGCCCCCGATCTTAACATTGAAGCCTGCCTCACGGTCTTAACATTGAAGCCTGCCTCACGGTCCTAACATTGAAGCCTGCCTCACGCAGCTTTCAATGAGGAAGCTCCCACTGCTTCAGCAGTCCTCAGGAGCCCCGCAGGAGATGTTATCAGCATTGGTCGGCAGCAAACAATGTGTTGCACTCGCAGCAGTGGCCTGGTCAGGCGGCTTTGAACCGTGCCATTTCCAGAAAGCCTTTCAAGGAGTTTATTGTAACAAGCCTCTCTTCGTCTGGTGCCTTCTTTCGGCTATGACGAATGGAGGAACTCTCTTCGGTCAGCACTTATTTAATTCTAGATGATAACATAAAATAGAATACATGCAATTTTGTATAACTACTATGTACATATTTTCAGGCCTTGTTTCATAGTGCTTGTGACGGGATGGGCACTTTTTGGTGCGGGCTGAATTTATTGAGGCTGTCGCAAGGCATGCCTACAGATGGGCTGAGGCCTGGGCGCTACACGACAGCCTGATGTAAACAAATGATGACGAAGATAGTGGTCGTCGAAACGATAACGAAGTGGACAATACCAGATAATGGGAGGAGGAGGCAAGGGCCGCCACGCCATCGTGTTGAAACAGTCAGGCTCTTTGCGCTGGCTTGCAATGGTCTTTGGCGGCTAAAAATGATTTGTATCACGACCAGCAATGGTTTGTGATGGTTTAAAAGTGTACTGAATTATATTTGATGGTCAGTGTCGGATAAGAAGGGTCCGTAATAGTCTACAATGGTGTACGGCGGCCGGGATGGTCCGTAATCATTTAACAAAACCAGAAATTGACAGCCGTGACCATGCAATGGCTGCCTTGGGTGGTTCGCGATGGTCCGTGATATATTTTGTTGCCCAGTGATGGTTTGCGAAAGTTTAATAGTCTCTAGGGTATGTATCGCAACCAGAAAAGGTCCGACATGGTTCGGGACTACCTGAGAAGAACTGCAGGGAAGTTTAAAGCCCCATCGATAACATCGTAGCCCCGACGAGTCTTTCTTGTTATGTTAATCTTCTTGATAATGGCGGGTAATGAAGGCGGGTAAGGAAACCGATGAATAGACGGTATTCGTGACCATTACCAGACCATCTTCGTGTTTGATAGCAGAGTCAATCCCACGGCTCGCTGCCCGCTTTGTCTCTCGCCCAGTCACCGTCAACACATGTCATGGGCTGTGTGTGGGTCCTCGCAGTGAAAAGAAGACCACCAAAACAACCCTTACATGGGTTGTTTCAAAACGTAAGAGCGACCGAGAGGCGCCACGCCGATAGAAGAAAAGCTATGCTTTGACTGTTGTAGAAGCTAAATATCATGAGCCTATTATTTCTACCAATCGATTCATGAGCGCTTTGCAATCTTTTCATGACGCATACCAAACAAGGAACAACTATCACCACCAACGAATAATCAACTATAATTCAACTTTGATCGGTTCATATAAATCTTTAGTTGACACATGCTATTGTTGCCGGATGGTGCGCATAGTTTAGGCTGCTGAATAACTCCCTAGCAGTGTCCGTATCATAGAACTACCGTGTTAGTTCAGTCTACGCTACAAAAGGGGAATTAACTTATGTGTCAGAACAGTATAAGAGCAGCTTGAGTTTAGTGTTCGATCCGTCAAAGGCGCTGAACGTCAATTAGACGTTCAGCGCAGATTATTCAGTGACGTCTTTTATTCTTTCCAACAATACAATGAGATGCCTATTACATCAAGGCACCATCAAGGAAAATAAAATTTTGTTCAGCTGATTTATTGATGTTAGTTTTGGGTAAACTTCTCGTACACTTTGACAAAGAATATTACGGACCCTACGTCACCCATTTTTGAAGTTAAACTTTACCACTTAAAACGAGCATTCCACCCTCGCATCTACATAAATAATCCATTCAAATAACTTTTATCTTGAATCTCGAAATAAATGATTTTTGATAAACATTTATCGGTACAAAAATCTCTTTTTGATGTTGAGCTGTTCACTTGAAACAGTCATGTACAAAGCTATTCTCGACAAGAACACTTAACATAGAGTGTCAGAAAATGTACAGTGTTATGCGCAATTGAACCAGCCCATGAAGCACAAATAAATACATTCACAGACTTTCATTACTATTCCAAATTCATTTTCTGCATTTCAATCAAGGTTACGATCCAAAATCGAACTGTTGTTGCAAAAAAAAAATCGATCAACGTAACGTAAAAATATAGTTTAAATTACCGATATTTTTAAATCTAAAAAAATATTAATTTGAAAATACTTCTGAATACATGCGGAATAATAAAGTTGATTGCCGTGTATGAGTTTCTACCTCGGATTATGCCGGCAGGAATCACGTGGAATCTGAATAAATTAGGGAACCTGAGTCGCAACAGCGAATTTTGGAAGGGCCATTTCTCTCGCTCACATTTCAACAGGCGGCCATCCAACTTGGGCGGCGGGCAGATGGCTGCCATCAATCCGAGCTGCTGGTGGCAGATATTATTTAGATAACCGCTCAGGAGAGGCTGATCAGCGACTGGTGATGGAGGGCCTATGATGGAGGATAGCGTCGGAGGGCGGCGCCTGAAGGATAGCGTCGGGTGGCTGCTTCGACTCTGTAGTCACTATTAAAAACCACTGGGCTCGGCTACAACATACAGATAAAATGGGGGCGTCTTGAAGATAGAATTGCGACTAAGTTGCTTTGGAAAGATAAATTTAGGCCAAATGATCGTGACTACGAGGAGAAGGAACTTCAAAGTGTTGGTGTCATTGAAGGTCAACTGAAATAATTTAAATTGCGAATTGAAATGATAGCTGCCGCCTTTATTAGTCTCGAAACAAATTAGGATTATGCCAAATATTTAACCTCCAAGTAAAT
>SDVV010038803.1:0-10694 GCA_016164225.1 Gammarus roeselii | reverse complement strand
TGGCGGATGATATGAATCAAGACTGCCTAAACGCTGGGATGGACTCTGTAGTTGGCGGATGATATGAATCAAGACTGCCTAAACGCTGGGATGGACTCTGTAGTTGGCGGATGATATGAATCAAGACTGCCTAAACGCTGGGATGGACTCTGTAGTTGGCGGATGATATGAATCAAGACTGCCTAAACGCTGGGATGGACTCTGTAGTTGGCGGATGATATGAATCAAGACTGCCTAAACGCTGGGATGGACTCTCTATTGTCACTTAATCCCACTGATCGCCCCCGCCTATCATCACAAGCACCCCAGATTGATTGTTCATATTTACCAACTTTATCGTTCAATAGGCATTATACGCGCATTATGCATGTGTATGTAAAGTTGTTTAGTTGTATATGTAATCTAGATATATGTTTCTTTGTGCATAAGAATATACTCTGTTACCGTGCCACAGAAATATCACACCGGTTTGTATATGAATGATTTTTCTTTTCCTGGTTTGTTTATTTTGCCAGTGGTTCTCTAACTCACTACCGTCGCACTCTTTGCTATTCAATTAATTAGGCTGTGGGTCTCAATTATCAATTCATACAAATTACAATGCAAAAGATTCCAATGCCAAATATTAACACCTTACTTCATCGGAATATAGTGAATAATTTTTGTGCATACATATTATGTACTTCAAACCTATCTTGACGGCTATTTCATAGTGACACGTCACAGAGAGCTTACGGTTCCACGAGAAAACACACCCCTCGTGCATAAAGAAGCATTTTTCAATTTTTATTTTGTATTAAGAAGATATATTTTTTTTTGTCAGCGATTCTCTGTCTCACATAGACAGACTCATACCGTCTCGTTCTTCGCTACCCAATGAATTGGGCTATACAGCTTGAATTAGCGATTCTCCCTTTAACTAACTTATATAAAAGATCCCAATGTCAGATCGCAACACCTTATGCCAACTGGATAAAATGCATATTAACTGTGTAGATTAAAATTCACCCCGATAGCTCTCTCGGAGTGACGGGCTTTGGCAGGAGTCGTGTTTGTATGTTCAGCTAGGAAAGTAGGATGGCTCCCCACCGCTCGCACACAGCTCCAATTTACTTAGTTACATGTTCTTAGCTTGTAATTTTACCTATTTTAGATTTACTATATAAATTTATCGTCCCAGAAGAAGAACATACCATCTGTGTACGAATAAGCTTTTTTATTTTATTTTATTTTATTATCTTTTTTCAAATACCTACTTCTCATCCGTATCTAACATCTCTCATTCATTTGTCTCTTGCCTCTCTAACAATAATTTCTACTTCGCTACCTCCCTCCCATCTCTCACTTTCATCCCTCTGTTTCGTCACTCACTTCATCCATCCTACCACCCTTCCAGCCCGTCCTACCATTTCATTTCAACCTTCTATTTCCTGCTATCATCGCCGCCTTTTATAACTTTAAACACGCAGGGATCACTCTCATTCCCTCTTTTCATCCTTCCCTCTAAAACCCCACTCTCATCACTCCCCTATGTCCCATACTTTCATCCCATCATCATGAATACCTTTCATGCCTTTTTTTATCACCCGATTCATACCATAACACAAATTTTCCATCCCAAACACTCATCTCCTACTTTTATCCCTCGCATTCCTTCTCCCATTCTTCCCTATTTATCATCTCTCTATTTCACCCCTCCCTTGCATCCTTCCGTTCCATATTCTCCTTTCATCCCATTTTCTCATCGTTACCTTCCGTTCCTCCCTTTTGTTGTTCCCTTTCATAACTCCGTCTGACCCTCTCCTACATCCCTCTCTTTCAACCCTCCTTTCATCCGATTTTTTATTTCCTCTATTTCTTATCAGTCATTCATCCATTCCGTTAATATAATCCTGCCATCTTTCATTTCTGTTCCTCAGCACCAACTACCGATTCCATCTCTGCCTTCCTTCACATAATTTCATCCCTTAATTCTATCCCGCTAGTCAATCCCTTCCTTCATCCAAAACTTCATTCCTCCCTTTCGTCTCAAACTTTAATTCCTCCTATTCAATTCTCTCCTTAATCTCAACCCTGCCTTTCATTTTGAATTTATTACTCATTGCATCACATTCTTATGCCCTTAATTTTTTTCACTCCAATTCATCCATCCCTCTTATCCATCCTCATTATCACTCACTTTCTTCTCACACTACACATAGCTACTTTTCATTCCTTCCTTACACACAAATTTCGTTGCACTCCACGGGGTAGCTCGCAAAGACTCCGAGCTGAACTCTCAATCTAGTCTAACCCTACCTTTGATCCCCCCTTATCATCCCTCCTTTCTCTTCCTCACTTCTTTACTCCCTTTCATTTTTATTTTCCAGACTTCCCTTCAACCAAATCTTCCACCTCTCCATTTCATCCCTACACTCCATCCCTCCACTTCATCCCTCTCTTTCGTCTCTTAATATTATCTCTCAATTTCATCTCTTCCATCCCCTTTATTCATCCCTCATTCATCATTCCTAATCAACTCATTCATTCTACTCTTTCGTTTCTTCCTTTTACTCTTCATTTCATATCAATCTTGTATCCATCTCTCGCATCGTTACCTTCAAATCCTCCCGTTCATCGCTCAATTTCATTCTTCCTATGCATACATCCCTTTCTTCTCTTTCATCTTAGTCCTCAACCCCTCCTTCGCATCCCGCTGTTTCATTCCTTTCTGTCATCTTTCTCACTCACCAATATTCATCCCTACACTTCACCCCTTACTTTCCTCTGCCATAAACCATCTCTCCCTCTCGTTCCTACTACCATTCATCCCTCACATTCCTCCCTTTCATATCTCTCTCTCAACCCAACCTTTTATCCTTACTAAACATCCCTCCAGTTCTTGCCTCTATATCATCCCAACCTTTCGTTCCTCTTTTTGATCCCTCACTTTCATCCTTCTCTTTCATTCCTCCTTATCGTCACTTATTTCTTCTCTCCTTATATCCCTCTTTTGACTCCTTCCTCCCCTTCATCCTTCCCCCTTATCTCAGTCATTCATAACTCTCTTTCATCTGTCCTTTCATTTCTCCCCTTCATCCATTTTTTCCCTACCACCCTTTCATCCCTCCCTATCACCCCTCCTCTCTTGTAGCTCTCCCTCTGATTCCTCCATTCAATTCCTCAGATCTTTGACTTTCTTCTCTCCTTGTCTCGAATTAATTAAACTAGTTAAGTTGAACCATGATAACACATCTCCCTGCCTCCACCTCTTCCTACCCTCTATTGCCCATCAGCCCACCTCTAATGTTCTCCTTACCTCCGCTGTGGCAGGGAGCGAAGTACTGTATGAATGGACTGCTAATACAATCCAGCATCGCTAGCAGCAATGAGTAAGCAAAGGCAAGGTGCCTGTTGGCAAACGGAGTCCCAGCGCAACTCACCTTGAGTAAATACTCGCACTTGTGGGCTGCGAGTTTGCTTACTAATAATATGCTAACACAATGGGCAGTGTTTAGACCTTTTCGTACCAACATACGTTCCGGTATTTGACCTATGAGATCCGTTCCTGAAATCCGTTCCTTTGACCCATGAGAACCGTTCCTGAGATCCGTTCCTTTGACCCATGAGATCTGTTCCTTTATAAGCATTCACGGAAATTCCTCCTCATTTCAACCTTCCATGGAATCTTCAATAATTTTGGGGTTGCAATTTTATGACATAAAATATAACAGTATTTATGTCACTAAATTTGTACTAGTTAGCCAATTTCCCTTCAATTCCACGAAGAAGAGTAATTTTCTAATATTTCAACGCATTATGTCCATTTCAATTATTAATTTAAACCTCTGTTGCCCATTCCGAAGCATTTCTACATCCGATGAACTATTAAAAGAAATTGAACACCCAAAGACTCGAGGTAATACTACGTGATATCAATTGCCACAAGAACTTTGCTCTACCCAGTCACGACTTAATGCGATAATGGTAAATGAGAAGACTCCTTCCTTCAGGGGGACGTCCACCGTCTTAAAATAGCCCTATATTTTAGATTCTCGATTCGGATGTCTCATTTAATTCATTAAAAGTCCGCCTAAGACTACTTTCATGTCGCCTCTGTTAAGCGCACACATCAAATAAGAGCTGGTGTAATTGTTTTCTAAGTAATCACATCGATCTGAGAGGATATCGCAGGGCAAGTCTTCCATATCAAGATAACAAGCTAGAATATTTAAAGGCCGACTCTAGGTCAAATTTAAGTTGATAAATTCTCAGTCGAAACGATACTGTAGCAACACCTGTAATATACAGGGCGCTATGCAGGCCAAAGTAAAATATGTCTTCGATTTATTCAATTGAAAGCAGAATAATTGAATCAGCCAAAAAAGTGTTTTGAAATGGTGAACATCCTCTACCGCAGAGATATAAACAGTTGTATGCAGACTCATGGTTTACTTGACATCTGCAAAGCGGTTTACATAAATATTCTTTCCTCCAGCCTTGTTGTAAGTATAGTCAAGTAATTGATGAACAGAAAATTTTGCCCGGAACGAACATAAGTGATACGTAAGCTTAACATTTACCACCTCATGTTGGAATATAAACCATGACCAATCCGTCAGACAAAGGAGCGAAAGTGACTCGGACTGCATTTTTTCTGGATTGGTTACCGAATGAATTTTTTTTTTATCACGTTTCAGATATTTAGAAAAAAAAAGTGCACAGAATCTTGGACACAATAGGAGAGCGGGCAACGTTAGGGAGTCAGAATAAAAGACGATTCGGACTATATCTGGTTGATTATTGATCAATATCATCTCAAACTTATATACGTTGGAAGTCATGTTCTTATTTCGGACGACAATCGTTAGGAACAAATCTTTTTGATTGTAGAAAAATCAAAAGAAATTCTTCGCGCCTCAGTTAAACTTAGATTATTTCTAAGTGAGGAGGACCAGGAAAAAATCTCAAGATACTCTTAGATGTTGCAACAGCCTCAAAGAAAATAATTCTCTTCCCGGCGGTATAAAGGTCGGGAAAGTCAGTTGGCTGTTTTTCATCTGCTTAAATTTTATTTATTTTTTCTTGTGATGAAATATTCAGCAAGGTGGTGGTAAGGTTTTTTTTTTTAGACCGTTCATAAAAGCGAATGAACCCTTCACAGCTGAGTCAACCACCACACAAGCAACTGAAACAGATTATTTCCGGGCCAATCCCGAGTATAGATTGGTATTTGCAGTATTTACATTCATTACTTCGTAATTGTTCAACAGTACTTATCACCCTTCGATTCCTGATAATCATTATGTATTAGAGATGACAAGAAGTTATTGGGATTTCCGTTACCGGCCCGATGCAGAGTAGGAGAGGGCAGTGATCGTAGAGTAGGAGAGGGCAGTGATCGAAGGTGGCTGCTCCAACACAGACATTGTTGCAGTTCTGGGATAAAATGCGCGGGTTTTTCCTACCAAACTTGCTTATTCTTCCGGTGATATCCACTTCTCGACGGAACAAACATCGTAATGATTTCCCATGCAGTTTTGTTTCAATTTAATACGAGGTAAAGCTTAGCTCACATGACATAAATTAGCTCTGCAAATAAATACCTAAAAACACGATTGTTTTAAATGTGATCGAATCAACGTTTTCACGATTTCACAGATACATTTCTAGCCCAGTTTCTATAACAGTATTTTGTTTATT
Organism: Gammarus roeselii; assembly: GCA_016164225.1. Taxonomy (NCBI): domain Eukaryota; kingdom Metazoa; phylum Arthropoda; class Malacostraca; order Amphipoda; family Gammaridae; genus Gammarus; species Gammarus roeselii. The sequence goes on along the minus strand of SDVV010038803.1, from coordinate 5,012 downwards.
GCTTCCGCATTCCTGCCCATAGTCTTTTATTTTTATCCGTTACACCTTTCTGAAACAGTGCAGCGTGGCCGTGAAAGCTTGATTTATTATGGCAGGCTTAATAGATCAATTAAACACATTTGTTGGGGTGTTATGCAAGTTAAATTCGTTCAAATTTAATTGCTCTTTTCCGTCGTTTGAACCTCATCCCAACAAAGTCACGCCAGGTCTACGTTGAACAATATATTAATCTAATTCCGGTTGCAATGATGTTGAATCTAAGGAGACACATTCAAGCCGAAGTAAGATTGTTAATGATAGAGTTCGTTAATGATCGGGGACTGGACAAAAACATGATCACCAAGACTTTTCTGAGGTGAAATTACATGTTCGTTTAAAATACGTAAATTGCATCATGGCAAAATAACTAGAACACTTATGATCTCGTTTTTGATACATCAGGGGGTCAAATATTTTTCCAGACGTAGTTCGGTACCAAGAAAAAAATCATGACCTTCAACTATTTAAACTGCTATCATTATTGTGCAATAATAATGCCATTTATTAGTGTATGGAAACATCATTCTGTCCTTTAATTATCTTAGGCACAGGTTTTTAGAGCTTTGTAACTGCAACTGGTGACAGTTTGAACCGAATTGGAAATCAAGGGAATTGTTTTTTTTTCTTCATCTTGCTATTGAAATATTATATCGAAGCATGTAAGCGATGTACCTAATGTGACCTAACTTATTTCACCTGGTCACTTGTTTTTTGACCTTCACCTAAGATGAAGCAAATGTCCTCTCCTCATTGTGCGAAGATGGAGCGATGCCTCTGGTTACAGGTCGGTACTAAACCCCTGGTGACAGGTCGGTACTAAACCTCTGGTGACAGGTCGGTACTAAACCTCCGGTGACAGGTCGGGACTAAACCTCCGGTGACAGGTCGGTACTAAATATCCGGTGACAGGTCGGTACTAAACCTCCGGTGACAGGTCGGTACGGAACCTCTGGGACAGTTCGGTAGTAAGCCTCTGGTGGCAGTTCGGTACTGAACCTCTGGTGACAGGTCGGTACTAAGCCTCTGGTGACAGGTCGGTACTAAACCTCCGGTGACAGGTCGGTACTAAACCTCCGGTGACAGGTCGGTATGAAACCTCTGGGACAGGTCAGTATTAAACCTCTGGTGGCAGATCGGTACTAAACCTCAGGTGACAGGTCGGTACTAAACCTCTGGTGACAGGCCGGTACTAAACCTCCGATGACAGTCCGGTAGTAAACATCTTATGGCAGTTCGGTACTAAACCTCTGGTGACAGGTCGGTACTAAACCTCTGGTGACAGGTCGGTACTAAACTTCCGATGACAGGTCGGTACGAAACCTATGGTGACAGGTCGGTACAAAACCTCTGGTGACAGGTCGGTACTAAACCTCCAGTGACAGGTCGGTACTAAACCTCTGGTGACAGGTCGGTACTAAACCTCTGGTGACAGGTCGGTACTAAACTTCTGGTGACGGGTCGGTATTAAACCTCTGGTGACAGGTCGGTACTAAACCTCTGGTGACAGGTCGGTACTAAACCTCTGGTGACAGGTCGGTACTAAACCTCTGGTGACAGGTCGATACTAAAACTCTGGTGACAGGTCTGCACTAAACCTCTGGTGACAGGTCGGTACGAACACTAAATTACTCCCCTCGGGCGTTCGAGCGGCTGACACGCACGAGACAAGCGCCCCTACGAGGCGCTCGTGACGTTTTCGTCGCAGGCAAGGGTATATAGAAAACAGGCCAGGTAAATGTTTGCCTAAGACGACTCATCAAATAGATTAGGTAGCCTTGAGTTTTTTTGTGTCATATTCATGAATTGGCATGATGAGCGGGGGTAAGCGTTTATCAAAAAACAGATATATTAAACTCTTCTTTAAAATGAATAGCTTAAACAAGAAAATGTCGTAAATTTTGGAGGCTGATGGATGACAACTTTTGTGTGGGGTATCATGGTTTTCCTTTCAGGACCTCATCCCGTTGGAGAGAACATACTATGATAATTTGGAAGAAAAAAAACTGTTGATATTCGTCGATATTACCGGCGCAATGGAAATACAACTTTTCTAACGTACAGATCTTGATGGCCCTTTTCCAGACTGTGAACTCAAATATTTGGCAGTGAGCTCCTGGGCTATGAATTCATTAGGCCATATTCACATGATTATTTGAAGGAATTGTGAATGCACAATTATTGTTCAATTGTGTACACATAATTTAATATCAATGAATATTGTACGTGAATAAACAATGATTCCATTATTTGAAAAATTTCCGTCCGCATACATGACTCAACCCCGGGTCATGTGGATACGGGTCCAGTACGCTAACCACTCTGCCATCCAACAACAAAAGTTGTGATTCGAACTTTCTATTATCAGTCCCTCTGGTGTAACAATTTTGGTTAAGAACTGAAGATATACAACGATAAAATTGTTGTTCGATGAAGAGTTCCCGACATGTTATGAAGACCCTTAAACGTGATGCAGGCCAACATCTAATGTATTTTTTCTAGTGTCAGTATCAGTTGTTATTCACCATTATTGACGTCCCAGACGTGAAGTTCGAATACATAGAGGGTCAAAGTATTTTTTCAATATGATATTAAATCGACTAATCACCATATTTATTTGAGAGTAAACTTGTGCTCGTTTTGGGTCAATAATTCTGTATGAGCTGCTTCCGTCCATTACACGTCAGACTCAGTGAGCAGTTTGACCTTTCCAACACGCGAAGAAAATGTTTGGTTTCTGTGTCACAAGAACACACGTTGGAATCCTTTCAAAGATTGAAATATGAACATAATAAACTTCTATATTTTTTATTTTGAAATAGTAAACATTACATTTCATAAATCGCTCATTATAATTATAATATGCAACGTGATTTACAGTTTGAAAAAAACATTTTAAGATATAGTCAGTGAAACAATGAATGCTAGAACGTTTTTACTTAGACGATATTGCCTCTGAAACTGTGAATGAAACAGCGACGTTACTTCGACAATATTGTCAGTGAAACTGTGAATAAAACAACGACGTAACTTCGACAATCTTGTCAGTGAAAACGTGACTGATACAACGACGTTACTTCGACAATATTGTCAGTGAAATTGTGAATGATACAGCGACGTTACTTTGACAATATTGTCAGTGAAACTGTAAATGATACAACGACGTTACTTCAAATCGTGAACAAATCAATATTCCCGGGAATTATACGTTGTCTTCTTAGTGAACAGGCATAAGACGATTTGGTCACTGTCGTTTTAAACTGTGAGTTGTCCTAAGCGCCAATCTTTAGAGTCAAATTAATTTGTTGAGCGAGGTACGCTTTGAAATTCTTGAACCAATAAGAGTAAGTCCTTAAGAAATACTTCTAATCGATTTCACTGGTTCTACGATGAATATGTCCTGCAATATATCCCCTAATCACTGATAAATAGGCACTTGGGAATGTATGATCGGTTGTGACAGATCGCCTCCGATGAAATATTCCTTATGTGATCTAAGGGGATTTAATATGGAATGTATTGGTAGAAATGCAACAAGGAGATGTATGTATATAAATGTTACACTCTTCCCATCATAGCTGTCCAGTTGCAACGAGCATATGCAGTTTTCATCCCTGGACGCAAAAGGAGAAGAAGCTGATTATGTCGATACATTTTGCATTGATCCCTGTCGTACGATTTTAGAAAGATTTCCAATACTGAACTTTTTCACCGACTACGAAGGGAGTACATAACATCTGATCATAGTTCATGAAGCCGACCACTATATCATGGAAAACCTGTTATTCGTGAACAGAACCTGTTATTCGTGATCAAACCCTGTTATTCGTGATCAAACCATGTTATTTGTGATCAAAACCTGTTATTCGTGATCAAAACTCTTTTCTCAAGATTGTTCACGCAATGGCTTTCTTATCATAAATTATAATAACTGGCAAACAATCGTTGAAACGCGCAATCGCCGTCACTTCATGGCGGAAACTTGTCGAATGATGAGCGCTTCTAAATCGAGAATAAGCTGGCAAAACGAAATCAACCTCGAGGGTATGAATACGGACAGCCAAGTAACGGAAACGTTTCATTCGACCATCTGATAAATAAATATATATTTAATATATTGTGACAAAACGATCATATCTTAAAAAACATATCTGCATCAATGTTTATACGCATATATAACAATTCAATTGGCTACGAAAGTGTTAACCCGACAAATATTCTGTTGACGAACAAAGACGGTCAAATAAGGACACGATAGGATCGTCCTCGCCGAGATTGCACCCGGCCTGGAAGCTGTGACTGGAAGCTGTGACTGGAAGCTTTGGCTGGAAGCTGTGACTGGAAGCTGTGACTGGAAGCTGTGACTGGAAGCTGTGACTGGAAGCTTTGGCTGGATCCTGTGACTGTAAGTTGTGTTTTAAGCTGTAGCATGAAACTGTGGCTGAAGCCTGGGAATGGAATGCTGAATTCCCTCTAACGAAGCTTATACAAACAGAGTTAATCTTCAGCTCTGCTTGTTGTTCCCACCTACAGCGTACTATAGCGTCTCACCAACCAACGGTACGGTGCGTTGATTGATGAGACGTTGATCGATAAAACAGCTACCCGATGATTGACTTGATTGGGGAGGAATAAAAACATTCTTCACCTCTGATACATAAAGTTTTGATGTATAAAAATGAGTGAAGTTTTCATTTAAAAGTCATGATTAGAAAAATATGCATCCACTGAGAAACGCTTCCCGAAAAGTAATATATAGTTTACGACTGATTTTTGAGTATATGGACTATACCCAGAGTCCTTATCGTATAATGAGCGCAGGGACGGGAAGCCTTCAAAATACAGCGGTTGTTAACCGACTCATTCTACTGACGTTGTGTTGCATATTGTAAGGTATACGAACCTAATGAAGTGAATATTTTTAATATGTTATAAATTATGTTGTATTTTATATATATATATATATATGTATCTAT
>SDVV010038802.1:0-10694 GCA_016164225.1 Gammarus roeselii | reverse complement strand
GGACGCTGATGCCCGGTGGGGCAAACGGTTGTGCCAGAATTTTGAGGAGAGCAAAAAGATGTTCTGGAAAGAGGTGAAGAGGGTGAGAAAGGGAGAGACCGGAAAGGAGGAAGTGGTGGAAGATGAAAATGACCAGTTGTTGTTGGAAAGTGGTGATGTACGGAAGAGGTGGGCCGAGTATTTTGATGAGTTGTTGAATGTCGAGGATGACATTGTTGCTTTGGGTGGTGGTGCTCGGATGCCAGTTTTGGGAGAAAGACTTGTGGCGGACATTACCAGGGAGGAGGTGCAGGAGGCGGTGGAGGTGATGAAAGCAGGGAAAACCCCTGATTTGGATGGCGTTGCGACCGAGTGCCTGAAGAAGGGTGGAATAACGATTGTCGAATGGTTGGTGAGGTTACTAAACTTGTGTTTTGTGGCAGACGTGGTGCCGAATGAGTGGCGCAGTGCCTGCTTTGTGCCGCTTTATAAGGGCAAAGGAGATACAAATTAATGCTGCAACTCGAGAGGTATCAGTCTGTTGTGTGTGGTTGGTAAGTTGTACGGGAGAGTGCTGATCAAAAGGATTAGAGACTGTACAAACTGCGCAATGGGAGAGGAACAGTGTGGCATTAGGAGTGGTAGAGGGTGTGCTGATTAGATTTCTGCAGGGAGACAGGTATGTGAGAAGTATCTTGCCAAAGGAATGGATGTGTTCTGGGCCTTCATGGATCTGGAGAAGGAATATGACCGGATTGACAGGGAAGCGCTGTGGAGGGTGTTGCGTTTGTATGGTGTGGGCGGACATCTGTTGAAAGCGGTGCAGAGTTCCTATGTTGGCAGCCGAGCATGTGTCAGAGTGGGAAGCGAGGTGAGTGATTGGTTCACAACGAAAGTGGGACTGAAACAAGGCTGCATGATGTCTCCTTGGCTGTTCAACCTCTATATGGATGGAGTAGTCAGGGAGGTGAACGCGAGTGTGCTGGGTCGTGGTTTGGAACTGTTGGAAGCGAATGGGCGGAGTTGGCAGTTGAGCCAGTTGTTATTTGCTGATGATACGGCCCTGGTTGCGGATTCAGAGGAGAAGCTTTGTAGGCTAGTATCTGAGTTTGGTAGAGTGTGTGAGAGGAGGAAGCTTCGAGTGAACGTGGGTGGAGACTAGTGGAAACTGAAGTGAGCTGTAGGACGTTGGGGTTGGAAGCAAAGATTAGATTAGAGTGTCAAGGCTTTCTAGTGCACTGGAGTCAAAGTCCTTCTGGCACCGAACTTCAAACCAGCAGACAGCGCTGCATCAAGTCATCGACTAATCATCCTCAGTTTTTGGAATTGTTTCGACTCACAGCATGCTCAAGTCACTACTGTTTATAGAGATATATTGAGAAGTCACAAATGTGTCCTACTAAAAGTGAGCAAAGAAAGCGGTGGTCCTCCGGAATGGAGGAGTTCATTGGTAATTAAGATTTGGCATGATCAGTTAAGAGGCCGGTTTCTCGAAGGTAGCTGAGAAGTGGTTCCGCACTGAATTGTCTCTGAGGGAACTCAGTAAGCACATACTTCCCCAGGAACCGGCTCCCGGGGAAGTATGTGCGCCGACATTCCGTCCATGTGGGGCATTCTGCCAAGACATGGGCTATTGTAAAAGGGACTAGACAGTCCATACAGTAAGGAGGTGGCGGCGCCTCCATTAGGTGTCTGTGCGTTAATCTGCTATGTCCTATTCTCAATCGGCATAGAGTTACCTCAATCCGTCGAGATCGGCTGCTTGATGAGACCCAGGGTATGGTTGTCTCTAATAGTACGCAATTTATTGCTCTTAGGAACATCGACCATTCCATGTTCCATTTATTTCGCACAGCTCTTTTAATAGCTGGTTAAAAGTCTTTATATGGGAGTGGACGCTGTTCTGCTGGGTCAGGCGCCGCTTCGTCCGCCCGCTCATTTCCCACCACCCCACAGTGGCCTGGAACCCAGCACAAACGAACGTTCTTGCTTCTGGAGGACAATCGCACAAGCCAGCGCATGATTGTTGAAACAATAGGGTGGCAATTGTTGAAGATCTCCTGGGCTTGAAGCGCACTGAGCGAATCCCTAAAGATAGAGATATTGGCATCTGGAAGAGTATCAACCGCTAAGAGGGCATCAGCAATGGCCGTGAGTCCAGCAGTGAAAACTGACGCTGATGTCGGGAGTTTCCTAGTGACGACGCGCCCGGGGAGCACTGCTGCACAGCCCACTGCATCGTCGTCTTTTGATCCATCAGTGAAGATATGCAAGCTCTCAGCGTGATGAGTCTCCGCATGGGCTATAAAAATAGCTCAAAGATTTTGGTGAGCAACATCTGCCTTTCGGCCAGTAAAATAGTGAGGGCAGAGTATATTTTCTGGCAAACACCAGATGGGGATAGCATCTCGTGGGAGAGGGTCCATCATGATGTGTGGTAGTCAAGCTCAGCAGTGAGGAGCTAGATACGTTTTGAGAAGCTCGAAGAAGGAGCGAAATTGGGGTGGCGCTGTCGGATTGTGGTACACGTAGGGGAGGTTGGACGAGCAAGAACATGACAATAAAATTGGAGGTCAATTTGTTACCGTCGCAGGGCAAGACTAGGCTCACCAGTTTCACAAAGAAGGCTGACAATAGGGGAGGAGCGGAAAGCTCCAGTACAAGCGCGAAGGGCGGCATTATGAACTGGTTCCTGCGTCTTGAGAATATTTGGTTTTGCGGAGCCATAGATCACGCTCCCATAGTCCAGTTTGGACCGGATGATAGCGCGGTAAAGTCGTAGTGATGTTATTCTATCTGCACCCCAGGTGAAGTGCGATGCGATCCGAAGAATGACAAATCGCTGTAAGCAGTCTATCTTAAGCTGCTGCACGTGGTATTTCCAGGTTAGCTTCTGGTCCAAGAAAGCGGACTGTAGGTAGGAAAGGAATCATTTCTCCATTAAATCTGAGGTCTGGTTCCGTGTGTGTGCGAGACCGATGGATATGAAGTGCACATGTTTTGCTTTTAGATATTTTAAAGCCTCGAGATTCTGTCCAGGCAACCACTTGGGCAACTGCACCCTGTAGTTTACGTTGGAGTTGGGAGACAACTGGCGCCGATGCGTATATCATAGAGTCGTCAACGTACAGTGACCCATTCACGGAAGGAGGGATCACCCCCGTGATCCCTCCTTCCATTAATGATCCCATTAATGGCAATCGCGAATAGAGTACACGAAAGGACGCTACCTTGGGGGACCCCCTCGTCTTGGGTATGTATGTCTGAGAGGTGATTGCCGATTTTGGCCCGCAATACTCTCCGCCGGAAGAAGTTCCAAACGAAAAATGCTAGGTGACCCCGGATTCCCATCCGGTGAATCTCTCGGAGGATGCCATAATGCCAGGTTGTATCATATGCCTTCTCAAGGTCAAAGAAAACGCAAACAGTGTGCTGCTTGCGGTCCAAGGCCCTTTGGATATCAGTCACAACACGTAATAATGCGTCCAGTGCTGATGGCATCGGTCGAAATCCGAATTGTAATGGGGAGAGGAGTGAGTTCGCTTCCAAGTGCCGAGTCAGTCAAGCATTCAGAATTTTCTCCAGAACCTTCGCTACACACGAGGTGAGAGGTATAGGGCGGTAGCTGGTCACTTCATCGGTAGGCTTACCAGATTTTGGGAAAGACAGAACCACTGCCTCCCTCCACCGATCAGGATATGAGTGGGTGGACCAGATTGAGTTGTAAAGAAGACACAAGTAGGAGAGTGCAGAGGGATGTAGGTGCCGGAGCATCTCGTAGGAGATTTGATCTTCACCAGGAGCAGAAGGGTTGGAGGTGCGAATTGCACCAAGGATTTCGCGTACCGTGATAGGTTCATTGTAAGGTATAAGGGAGTTTATGGAGAAGTCCAGATCATTTTGTTCTGCAGTACGCTTTGAGATACGGAAAGTAGGGCTGCACCCAGAATCCGAGCTGACGAAGGAGTAATGCGTTGCAAAGAGTTCAGAGACTTCTTGCGGATCGGCGTGGGTCGTTCCCATCACCCTTAGGGTTGGGGGGAGGGGGGTGAGAGCAGTACTTTCCTGTCATTTTCCGTATGCGGGACCACACTTTAGACATGGGTGTTTTGACATTAATGGACGATACGAAGTTTTGCCACGATTTTCTCCTGGATAGGAAGTATGTATTTCGTGCTTTTGCAGTTTCTCGTTTAAACGTAATTTTATCTGCTACTGCTTTGGTGCGTCGGTATCGATTGAATGCACGCTTCCTCTGCCGTTTTACTGTTTCACACAGGTCACTCCACCAGGGTGTTCTAATTTTACGAGGTGTTCCCTTGCTTACAGGGATGCTGAGATTTGCAGCGTGAAGGATGGTACTATTAAGGTTTTCTACCATCTCGTCACAGGATATATCCTGAGGTGAGAGAGATGTTGTTGTGTAAGCAGTGAACGATTGCCAGTTGGCTTTACGCATTATATATCGGCGAGCGGTAGAAGTATCTTCAGGATGGAAACAATTGCCAGGCAAGGTCTGGGGAGAGGTTTGGGGAGCAGAAGGATAAGTCAATAGCCGATAACGTCGTTATCGGCTATTGACTTATCCATACCCAGACAGCCTCGTTACGAGGCTGTCTAAGTATGGAAGTGCGTCGGTTCTCCTGTATTAAGGAGCGTAATATCAGAAGACAGAAGGAATGCTTCGACGTGCCCTCCACGTCCATCGGCTGTGTCTCCCCCCACAGAGGGGGTGTTTAGCATTAAGGTCACCTACAAGAAGGTAAGGCGCAGGAAGTTGACCAACCAGGTTAGTGAGAAGTGCGCATGAAATTAGTTCATTTAGGGAAATATATAGGTTACAAATAGTAACGGGGCGTTTGAGGCATACTCTGTGGGCCTGAGCTTGCAGAGTTGTTTGTAGAGGGATTGAAGTGCATGTGATTGCTTGGTTTACTATTGTAGCCAGGCCAGTGCCCGGTCGAGCATCGGCAGTGGGCGAGGTGAAGTGGGCTTTATACCCACTGGGAAAAAATGGTTTGTACAGCCCCAGGAGAGTTTCCCGGAGACAAACTACCGTTGGATTACAGGTTTGGGTTAATTTCAATAGTTCAGCATAGTTAGCACGATATCCTCTAATGTTCCATTGAAGGAAGAGGGTATCAAACATTGTGGTTTAGGTTAGAGAAATTCAAGGTCTAGGCTTGAGTTGATAAGGTCTAATTATATGTCGCTTTTGTGTAGACTATGTCACTCACGGCCTGTCGGCCGCGTTCGACGAGTATCTTTGGAGCTTCTCTTTTGGTTACGAGTAAACGAAGGATCACTTTCGCTTGGATCATCGTCATCCAGGTCGGAGCCAGTGCGCTTAGCGCTGGTAAGCAGCAAGCTAGTTTCTCCGACCAGAGGCGACGATGAGGTAGGGTGGGTATCACTCAATACTTTGCTCGGCACATTTCCCTTAGGATTATAATCCGGAGCGGCTAAGCGAGGCAGAGTCGAAGGGGCATTCGGTGCCCTAATAAAGGCACCAGAATGACATCTGAGTTGAGCAGTAATTTGGCTTGGCTGCGCAGTTACCAAGGGTAATCTTGGTTGGGCTTGGAGTAGAGCGGGTTTAACCATTGGTGACAGATCACGGGTTCTCGTCTTGTGTGGCTGGTGAGGAGCGCGTTGAGGCGGCAGCGTTTCTTTATGTGGTGCTGCCTTCAATAAAGGCAGGTCGTCGTCCAGATTCAGGTCTGGGACTCCCATTGCACGTCGTTCAGCAAATGATGGACGAGGCGAGGTGGGAATGAGGGAAGGTATCTCCAGCGGAATTTCCATGTTTCCAGACAGTGCAAATGACTGTTGGCGTGGGCTTCCTTGATTTTGAGGTGGATGACAAGCATCATGTTGTAGGTTAGCAGGAACCCTGGTTACAGGTGTTCCCGCTGTCACTACAGCAAAGCTAGCAAACGGGCGGATAAATTTAGCGGTTACCTGTCTCTTGGCTTCGGGGTAGGAAAGGCGTTCTCTAGCTTGAACAGCGAGTATCTTGTTTTCAAGTCATTCTTCCTTCGAGCTTAGAATCGTCTGCAAACTTTCTAATATTCGAGAGTACGTTGCTATCGAGGTCGTTTATGAATATTGTACAGAGAACTGGAGCTAACACGGATCCTTGAGGCCCGCCGCCCTTAACTTGGATGGTCCTCTGAACAGTTGGCGCACTCAGCAGGTCGGTCACAATTGTGGCCATGTGCGTCCTTACCACAGCGGATGAATGTACTTTTTATGTTCCTCAATCAGCAGGCATCACTTCCATGGCCAAACTTTTGGCAATTGTAGCAGGGTCTAGGGTTAGGAATGTATTCTTGAACCGAGCACTGTGTCCAACCGATGTGAACATTGGGAGGAAGAGAGCAGAGGTCGAAAGTGAGGATGTAGACACCAGTGTACTCCTCAATTAAGCTTCGCCATCATTTCACTCAGTATATTCTGGTGACGAGCTGATCCGCGAGTTCAGTAACAATATCGTCATCGGAGTGATTTGGTCTGTTTTATAACAGATGGTCCCCTGTATCGTGTTGAGAGTGGGGTGCTCATCAACTGTCACCGGTATATTATTCAACATTTTCAGGGTTTGGATGTTCCTGCTCTGCTCCTCGTATCTCACGTCCACCAAAAGGGAGCTCCATGATGCGCTTTGGATGGCCCCTCAGCGCAGCGCGAAGTTGTCGATCAGCCCGGATTGTGTTCGTCTTGGCCAGGTTCTTTCTCGAGACTGCTTTGTCTACGAAAAAATGTGTAACATATTTATTCTGAAAGCGATCTTAAAAGTACTTTTTGGTTTTCAGCATATTGTTCATGGAGTCGTAGGTGGTTCCGACGGCTTCTCCCGGGCTTTCGTCCGGCAGTGGCGGCCACCACGCTTTCAGATTTGTCCTGCGATCTAGTCTCTAGGTCCACCTCACATCAGATACAGAAGAGGGGGGGTGCTGCTGTTGTTCTTGTGTCTCTCATACAAGCAGCCTGAAGGCGGGGGAGAGGATTTTGTTTATGTGTGGCACCGGGTTCTGGTGCTAGCACGGAGTCTTTTGTTGTGTCGAAAACGTCCGCCATTGCAACACATCAAAATTCAGCCTCCCGATATGCCCTAACCCACCAGGGAGACAGTGGTAATGCGGTTCAGAAAACTCTGTAAACTACCACGAGGCTCTGTCAGTTAGCGATACGACCACGAGTAAGTCATCATAAGTAGGGCCTAGCGCCCTGAGAGGCTACTTAGACTTGTTCTCTTTGGCTTGGGCTCCTTGTCTAGTTCATGACAGGATAATCCTGCTTCTCGTCGCCCACGGAGAGGTTACCATCTCAATCGGAAGTTGTGAAGCCAAAATGGGAATGGGTAGGGAGTGAACTGGCTCCGCACCCTTGTCCCCTCAGCCACCAGACAGCACAAACCGATCTTTCGGCTAAGCCACATGCGGGGACATGTGCAGCCCACACACCGCAACCAGTCAGTAGTGGCCCAGGGGACCGAAACCGGTCGACGAGAGGGCCTTGGAATGCATCCCACAATCTGAACATTTTTTTTTGCATCCCACAACCTGGACATTTTTTTTTTAGCATCCCACAATCTAATTTTTTTGCTCATTTTGGCCACCTGGATAGTTGACAAGATTAGATTCAAGGAAGAATATGTCACAAACATAAAGTAAAGTAAATAATAACATACAATGAAGCAAATAAGATAAAAAAAGTGACAGATAATGTGAAATTAGCTAACAGTAGAAATATGAAAGAAAAAAAAAGGAGCCAGCGAAATAAAATTATAATAATGACTAAGGGGGAGATTTGTCAAGATGTGTGGAGAGATACGTTGAAGGAGTTATAACAGAACAAACAAGGTAAATGGAGTAAACACGGTAACAGTGTATCCAGGATAGGGTAGAGAAAGAGATAGTGAAGGGTGAAGAATAGAAGAGCCTGAAAGGAAATAAGGTGTTCACCCCCACGGTTGGGTCGTGACACCGTGCGACCCGTGAAACATTAGCTTTAGGGGGGTTATTCTGTAGAACGGACCCGTCTCAGTTAAAAGTCAAATTCAAACTGCCTTACAGACAATTTACTGTTCTCGTTATTTACCAACGGCTCCCATCCAAGTATTAGCGATGGTTTTCCGCTTCATTGGCGTGTAGACGGCGGTATAGAGCAGGAGGTTGGTGGCCCCCAGCATGGCTGTGAGGGGGTTACACGCTCCCCACAGCACCCCTACGCCACCAGCACCACACGCCGCTGCAAACCCCGCAGCATGGAGTGGAGTAAGCAGACCTGTCAGAAACAGAGCAATGTCTCGTCGTTATGGTTAGAATAGGGAAAAACAAACGGAATCTCAGCAATTGCAGCTGAAGGAGAACAAATACACCAATACTAGTACATCAGCAGATGCGACTGAATAATAAGGGGGACAAAATGACTAGCACTTTGGGTGCCTGCCCTTCCACAAACACTCAATCCCTCTACCCATTAACACCAAATCCACTTGCACTAGGTTTCCTTCACGTCATTCGGTTCATCAACAGTAACCCTAGCGCTTAATGGTCATCACTCATACGATGGTCTCTCTCTCTCTCTCTCACCTTTTACCAGCACTCTGTTAGCTGTCCTCTTCATTTGCGCGTCGTAAGGAGCTTCCAGTATCTGGTTGGTGGTGTTAGCGGCTGCGCTGATGAGTGTTGTCCCCAGGCATATGCCCACTACACTCACCACAGAGAAGGGCAGCGGGGACAGCACGTAGCCGCCCAGTGCTGTGGTCACCACCAGACCTGTGGCAGCAGTGGACGCATTAAAACATAGCCTTTAGCATGAACAGTCTATGCTTTGGTCACTTCAAAACTTACGAAAGTTATGGTCATTATCAGCCAAGTACCACCCTGTTTAGAATGTTGATATAAGATGCACCAGTATTGTAAACGGTAACAGTCAATATTTAGCAATGGTATATCTCTACAATGGACACTACTAGATCAAGTGGCAATAGAGATATTAGAACAATGTAGATAATACACACTTCTGCTATGCTCACTATTGGATCTGTAGTTGCACAGGAGAAAGAGCAAACCGTTACCAAGGCCAGGGACGCACAGAAACCACAAAAAAGCTACTGCAGTTTCAACTAGATTAACTCCTAAACAAACAAAAAAATACAACGTCCCTGCAAGCCAGCTACCTGTTAGTCTGCTCTTGGACAAGGCAGCGTAAAGGGCAGGTAACTCTGAAGTGTCTTGAGTGAAGCCTAGAATGCGCCACTCCAAGGCTGAGGCGGGGAGAGCGCCACTGAGCCCGCCCTTAGGGGCACTTCTTTTCTTACTCTCCACTACATACTCAATGTCGCCAGATTCGTCAGTCTGGGAAAAAAATCAACAACAATGGGTAAAATCTTACATAAATTTCCTAAGTGGAGTAGATTATCTAGGTAGAGTAGATTATCTAGGTAGAGTATGTTATCTAGGTAGAGTAGATTATCTAGGTAGAGTAGATTATCTAGGTAGAGTAGATAATCTAGGCAGATTAGATTACCTCAGTAGAGTAGATTACCTGAGCAGAGTATATTACCAAAGCAGAGTACAGTAGCTATATTAACAAGGTAGAGAAGCTATTGGGGTCATCTGCTGAAGTTGGTGTTTCCGCCTCGCTCTTCTGATGCCAGCAGTAGGTCCTTCAGTGTGAGATGTGTTGCTGTGTGGAATGGTTTGCCTGCTGACATAGTGCAGTTGACAGCTGTCTCTCGCTGTAAGCAGGCCCTTGCTGATATGCTGTTGGATGATTTTGTGGATTTTGACTAGCCCCATGAGGCCTAATTTGTGTGTAGTAATGTATGTATACACATTTTTATGTGTGTATATGTATTTTTAATGCATATATGTGTGTGCATGTGTATGTACATGTTTTTTTTGTTATGTTGTGACTAACAAGATAGCTGTGTGATAAGTTAACTGAAGCACAAATTTCCGTATCATTCAGCGCCATTGTTTTGACGTGTTTTTTTGGTTCTGGCGTGCTCAGGCATTTGTGCCTCCTGTCTTGCTCTGCACTCTGGTTGTGTTGGCTTGTTGAGCAGTCTCAAGGCCAAGGTGAGATACCTGGGTAGATTAGCTGTATTATCTTGGTACAGTATATATATTACCTCAGTAGAGTATATCACCTAGGGAGAGTATATTACCAAGGGAAAGTATAATACTTAGGGAAAGTATAATACCTAGGGAGAGTATATTACCTGTGGAGAGTATATTACCTGTGGAGAGTATTTTACATAAAGAGTATATTGCTAGGTCGAGAACATATTACCTAGGTAGAGAACATATTACCTAGGTAGAGTATATTATCTAGGTAGAGTACATATTACCTAGTTAGAGTATATTACCAAGGTAGAGTACATTACCTATGTAAAGTATATTACCCAGGTAGAGTAGGTATATTACCCAGGTTGAGTATATGACCTAGGTAGAGTATATTACCCAGGTAGAGTATATTACCTAGGTAGAGTATATTACCTAGGTAGAGTAATATCCTAGATATATATTACGTGGGCCAAATACATCACTTTGATTGAGTAGATTACTTTGGTAGAGCAGATTATTTTGGTTGAGTAGATTACCTTGGTTGAGTAGATTACCTTGGTGCATTCAATATACTCTGCATTTTGATACTAGTGTGACAGTTGCAAGCAAGACTACTAACAATGGTGTATAATATTT
>SDVV010038801.1:0-10694 GCA_016164225.1 Gammarus roeselii | reverse complement strand
AATGAAAAGGGGGAGAATGAAAAGGGGGAGAATGAAAAGGGGGAGAATGAAAAGGGGGAGAATGAAAAGGGGGAGAATGAAAAGGGGGAGAATGAAAAGGGGGAGAATGAAAAATAACATCACGAGAAATAACATTACGAGAAATAACATTACGAGAAATGACGTTACGAGAAATAACATTACGAGAAATGACGTTACGAGAAATGACATTACGAGAAATGACATTACGAGAAATGACATCACGAGAAATACGATTACGAGAAATAAGACCACGAAAAATAAGATCACGAGAAATAAGATTACGAGAAATAAGATTGAGAGAAATAAGATCACGAGAAATAAGATTACGAGAAATAAGATTGCAAGAAATAAGATCACGAGAAAGAGTGGTACGAGAAAATGAAGTACGAGAAAAATAAGTAGAAGAAAAAGTACGGGAAAGAAGAGTACGAGAACGAGGAGTACGAGAAAGAGGAGTACGAGAAAGAGGAGTACGAGAAAGAGGAGTACGAGAAAGAGAAGTACTAGAAAGGGGAGTACGAGGAAGAGAAGGTGCAAAAAGTGAAGTGTGAGGAAAAGGAGTACAAAATTGAATACGACAAAAATGTGTAAGAGGAGAAGGATACATGGGAGAGGATTATGAGAAAGAAGAGTAAGAGACAGAAATACGAGAGAGAAATACGAGAGACATACGAGAAAGAGGAACAAGAGGAAGAGGAGTACTGGAATAAGAAGCACAGATAAGAGATGGGAAAAAATGAATAAAAAAGAGACCAAGAAAGAGGAGAAAGAAGAAAAGGATATAAAATAAAAAATAAATAAAAAAAAGGTTCATTGATCGAACGGCGATTTCTTCATATTTTCAAGTAACTAAACTACCTCAGCACTTAGTAGGACATTCTCTCGCTACGATGACTGACAAGAAAATACTCAGGCCTCTCTTCGCCTTGTTACGAGGCCTCAAGCCCTAGTCACCGCATCACACGCCACCGCCAGCCCCGCCATCACTGAACAGCATCAGAGCAGCAGCACTGCACAAGCCACATTAATTACGGCGGGCGCCATTTTTATGGTAATTACGGCGGCTGTCGCGACACTACAACCATAAATATAATTTAACGCCACAGTTATTCTACCCTGGGCTGTTGCTTTTGGGATGTGCTGGAGCAGCGGAGAGTGCTCAGATTTGGACGGGCAGATTTGGTTTAGGGGAGAGGCTGGAAAAGAGCGTCTTTCTATGGGGAGAAAGAAAACTGAGTTGCCTATGGAAAGTCAGCCTTGGGTGCTGCAATGCGGTTGCACTCGCATCCAACCAGTACAGTCCGGCGCACTAGATATAGGTTGGTCGTGGAAGGTTTACCGACATGAACTGTTCTTTTGTTAAGCTTCAGAAGGAAATACGCGATCGATTTAAGACGAGCAAAAGACTAGAATGACATAATGCATTTCCACTTGACGAAGTATAAATAACTCTCCTCTCAAGTTATTTCCCCATTACAAATCAAGCATGACCCGTTCTTTGTTTCACTTCTGCACTTCAAATTACTGGGCCACCGTGTTCTCTCTACAGGAGCCTCTGGCATGGGGAAGTGCGTGTGGCAGCATGCTCAAGATCATAGGTTCCCTGCAGTCGACACCAGAGGCCATGATTGATTGGCGAGCAGATGAGGTAAGACGAGACGAGATGCCGTGCGGGGCCAGGAGAGGCGAGAAAACCTCTTGTACGAGGAGAAATGCCACGTACTAGTAAGAAATAGGTTCGCATTGCAATTACCATGATGATAATAAATGAAGATGATTCTAAAACTGTTTGAATCAGAAACGCTCCAAGCAATTGCAGTTGATCTTGAAATGGTTAATGAATTCAAAATATAAAGTGAGCAATATAGCAGTGTAGTCCCCAATAACAGGACATTGGTAGAGGTACATTCAAGCGGCGCCTGTAGGCTGTAGGCCCGTATCAGCGACGTGTCCCGCGACATCGTTAACAAACTAAAAACAGAGAACATTTTTAGTAATGTTTTCATGCACGTCAACACTCATTCATACGAAATTTATTTGTTGTTGTTATGCTTAGCAATGCATAGAGACAGAACGAACAGTTTCGGCCATTGTCAAAAAACTGTCCTAAATAATCGGGTCGGTGAATTGTGTACCACGGAGTGAGTTACAGAACTATGCATCATTGTACTGTTTACCAATAATTGCTGTAAGACAACATTCATCACTGTTCTATTTACCAATAATAGCTGTAAGACAACATTCATCACTGTTCTATTTACCAATAATAGCTGTATGACATTATGCATCATTGTTCTCTGAACCAATAATAGCTTCAAGACAACATGCACTTACAAACCAGACCAACAATGAAACGCTTTAAAAAGATTACTTATCAGGAAATTCAGGAAGCACATTCAGAAAGCTGACGGCATCTGCACGACAGGATTCCAACACACCACATTGGGTGGCCTGACTCCAACACCGACACTGCGACGAACAATAATAAGTCGATCGGAAACAAGAAACCCGGCCCGGTTTTGCCTTCGTTATCATCGCTGACTTATAACTCCAGCCTCCCTTTCCCCCACTCTGCATAATATGCACCCCCAAAGAACACCCCCTTTCTCCACGAGAGGACTCTCCTCCCATTAGACGAGATGGACTGGCCAATAAAGTGTCGCCGCACGGAGTGTCCTTTTGAAGACCACTCGCTGTACACGAGATTAACGGTTGGGGGGAGGGGGTTAAGGGTTTGTGTGGGGAGGATGAAGGAGTGCAGCCAATATACAGGGAAGAATATATGACCATTGATCTTTGTGTGTGTGTGTGTGTGTGTGTGTGTGTGTGTGTCCAATGGCCATTGCCTGCCACACTGCATAGTGTATCTGAGTAATGACGGAGACTCCTGAGTAGCAATGCGGGCCTCTTAACACAGACCATGACAAGAAGGGCCTCGCTCCAAGGATATCTGGAGCATGGTCTTATATACAGGCATTTCCAGCCTGTCCACATTTCACAAGATATCCCGGATATCAATTTTCTGCCATTTATAACTAAAACAGACCTGTCCTAAATCGAATTAGGCATACTCCTTGTTATTTGACACGAATCATATTAATAATATGTAACCACACGTTTCAAAATAATTCTCCGGCTAATTAAGACTTAAAAGAATTTTTGGAAGTGATTTTGATTATATACACACTTCAGATTCGATGCATTTAAAAATCATTACCACAATTTCTTTCCTCTAAAGCTCGAGAAGCAGTGCCGTGACCAATTGCTCTCTGGAAACTGCCGAGAGGAAACAGCTCGACTGAGTAGGCGCGCTCAACAAAGTATCATACATCATGAACTCGGTCGAACGCTGTCTCACACAGTTTTTGCAGATTACAGAACTACACTTCGGAAGTAATAAACAGGTCATCTTCTATAATCAATCAAGCACGAGCGAACAGAAACTGCAAAATATATTTCTAAAGATCGTTCACATGCTATTATAATAGACTATTTGTATCAAGTGTCTCGCAAACTTCCATTGCTCACAGGTTTAGCCCCGCCATGCAAGTTCAAACCGATTATGAACTGTCCGTTTCCATTTAAACTGAATGGCTGGGAAGCAGGGTGGCATAACTGCATTCGGGTTCTCGTAGAAACAACATAGAAGAGCTGATGTGGTCATGCAACTTTGATTCTCACCTCTTCAACTATCATAGAAAGAAGAAGGGAAGAGGCATGCGGAAGAGTATGAGGATGGGCCTTATCAAATGTACTCACTCGTTGACGAGTGAGTGCGGTTACCAGCAAATGCCATCAGTGGCTTGGCTTAATCAAACAAAGGCCTCTATCAGTTACACATGTCTCATCATTGCCAATCAACAAAATAAGACGAATGTCTCATCATGGCCATCAACAAAATAAGACGAATGTCTCATGTCCAACCAACAAAATAAGACGAAAAAAGAGCCCAGTCAGGAAAAAGATCAATCTCATTATTATTATTATCATTATTGAATCATTCATTATCATCGTCTTGCAATGGGTTTTCAATTTTTTTAAATAATGAAATTCTTATATATAAGACATGAAACTTCATTATCAACTACGCTATTTGAATTAACGAAAACGCGAGTTCAATTTGAATTCGTCGCAGTTCATCTCTAGAAGCCACCGGTTCGGGTTACATGGAGCGAAATATTATTCACAATAGTGTCATCAGTGCACATACAGAAAATGTATATTTTGACAAAATTATCACGACTACATAGCGTTGGGAAAACCATTGACACGCTGGGGTTGAAAAATAAGAAATACATGGAGTGGATAAATGACAAAATACATGGGTGTGGAAAATAACAAATGTACATGGGGTGGGAAATCACCCATGCACGTGGTTAGAGTCCCGAGAACATGGGGTTGGGACATTGAAATGTGCTAACGCATTGTAATGAAAAGTCTAGATTTTTGTAAGATGACAAAGATGTGGATGGACGACATGAGTTATACAGAAGATATGAATACAACATAAGGTTGGGAAATCGAAAAGCGCTAACATATTGTAAAGATGGGTCTAAACCATTGTATGAATAAGGAAGGGGTGAATAGGAGAGATAAAATCTTCAAAAAAAGTTATGCATAAAATAAATACCAAACAACTGAAAATACAACACACACACTTCATGACCGCAAGGAAATGAGTTAACCTTTGTCAAAGTTGGAAGCTGCCTATCGTTCATTGAAAAGACTGAGCTCGTATTTCAGGTATACTAAAACGATTGGATCATTTGAAAACATGGAAATAGACAAGACGCTAGTTAACACTAATGGTAATTGACAGTCAATTGTGATCGGTAGCAACATATAAAACATATGTATCGTCAGAGTAAAAACAATTAGATGGCGTCTCAATGATGAGAGTTAATGATGGTGGTGTTTTTGGACATGCACATGAACAGAATGCATTTTCTGGTTACTGGTATTATGCATTTATCGTGTGTTTGTGGGCAAAGTTACAGTTTTGAATTGATCGGTCAATTGATGTTCATTAAGCCTATTCTTGAAGAACGTTTTGGATTCAAGATTCTTCAGGCTTGTTGGGAGGATGTTCCAGGATTTTGGTCCAGTGATCAAAAAAGCTTGACAGGCAGTTTCTGTTTTCCTGTGTTCAACGTGCAGAGTATCATTATTTCTTGTGAATCGATTGTTCCTTTCACCTCGAGAATATATGTGCCTTTGGCTGTCGGGTGAATGTTTTTCTAGAAGATCTGTCTGAATTCTGATCGACTCATAGAGTGCAGTTTGTTGTCGATATTGAGCCACTGTAATTTTTCGAGGAGAGGACCTACGTGGTCTCGTTTCCTGTGGTTACCATCGCATGTTATTCTTGCCGCAAAGTATTTTCAATGTTGCACATTCTCTCTTTCAGTTTGGTCCATTTCACCCAAAGTAAAAGACAGTAGTTGATGTGATAAAATACTAAAGCGTGGACAATCCGTAATTGTGATTTGAAATTCAATTTTTTTTTGCGGAGTTCAGGAACGAAAGTGTTCCATTCAACTTGGAACACAGAATAGTTACGTGGTGTTTGAAGGAAAGATCGGGATCACACTATACTCCCAGACTTATAACATTATCCTCAACAGGAATGTCAGATTTGCCTATCCTGATAGAGAAATTTATTGGAACTGCATTTCTTTTCGAGTTCGAGTGGGACAAGATGCATTTTTTTCAGAGTTCAGCTCTAGTCAATTTTTATCATACCAAGATTTCAGATTACTTACGACTGTCTCAGCGTCGTCCTTCAGCGCTTTCAGATCTGAAGGTTTTTGGGAAAGCAATATTTGAACATCATCGGCATGCATCACTAATTTCGCTTGATTTTTTGGTAATTTGCAATCGATGTCAGTTACAAAAACCAGGAACAATAGTGGGCCAAGTATCGAACTTTGAGGGACCTCAATCGCATCTGTGGTCGAATTTGACATGGTTGCGTTATCGAGTTTAACTGATTGTTGCCTATTGATCAGATAACTTTCGAACCAAGCAGGGTCTATTCAGATGTTGCGGGGCTTACCCAAAAGAGTTTTATGGCTTGCACTGGCGCATGCTTTTGATAGGTCTAGCAATACCAGTAGAGATATCTGCCCATCATTCAAAGTTTTTGTACAGATCTTCAGTGATGCTCATAAGTGCGTCTTCTGTTGACAATTTTCGCCGATAAGCATATTGGCAGTCATTGAACAGCTTGTTTGATTCAAAGTAATCAATCAATTGGATAGATATTACCTTTTCTAAAATCTTGGATAGGACAGGCAGAAGACTGATCGGTCTAAAGTTGGATGGTTCATTATTGTCCCCAGAATTATGAATTGCTTTCATGATTGCATGCTTCCAGATCTCTGGAAAAGTTTCACTTGCTATGGAGGTGTTAATAACTGTGCTGATATAAGGCAAGGTAACTAGGCCGTCTTTCAGATATTGTAGGGCTAAACCATCTATTCCTGTTGAACGTGTTCTTCAAGGCAAATACAGCTCGTTTACTTCGTGTTGCGATGCTTGCTTTGGTTTCCATATGACGTTTGCTTCTTGGTCACTGTCTTCATCGAAATCTTTGGGACTCCATGTATCTGTTGCGTCGCTCTGCGATCCTTGATAAGCTTCCTGGGTTACCTCTTCAAAAACCTGTTTCCCCAACTCCAGCGAAGTAATAGTTAAACTTCTCTGAAGTTGCTTGAGGATTCGGATAAGTGGGGGAGGTGATCTTTTTTTTGTAGGTAACAATTCTTTTCAGTACATTCCAAGTTTCTTTTTGATTGTTTTTGCACTGTTCTAATTCCTCATGATGGTATTTAATTTTTGCCCTCCTGACTTCTCGTTTGGCTCTTCGATTTTGAATTCAAAATAATTTTAACCAAGTGATGCTTCGTTTTGCTCTGCGTTTGAGATATTTTCAAGTGTAATTTCGTAACACAGTTTTTCTGTAATCCATAGAACCGGCATGCTTTTAATTGTTTTAGTTTCCGTTGGCGCCACAGCGTTCAGACACGTGAGAAGATTGTCTGTGAATATTTCGGCTTGCTATGTGGCGTTATTTGTCCAATGTATCGGTTTTATAATCTCGACGTTTGCCCCTAGTTGCGCTCTGAAATTATCCGCGGTATAATTTCTTTTTGTACGATAGGTTATTTTATAAACTTGTTTCTTCTCTTTTTTATGTTAATGGTGCAGTTTATTTCATGGTGGTCCGAGAAGGAATTGGGCTCCACGTCTGTGGTAACAATGGAAGACGGATTGTTAATTATGAGCAGATCCAATGCAGTTTGGGATTCAGGAGTAATTCTTGTAGCACTTTACAAGAGCTGATGCAGCCCGGGTCTGTCTAAAATCGGCTTCATATTGTTGAATTTCAATTTCAGTTGATCATCATTGAAATTTCCCAAAATGTACAGCGTCTTTCCTAAGCTCATAGTTTCTTGAAATCTTTCTCAGTTGTATTGAAAAGACTGTACACTTGCCTTGGGGGGTCTGTAAAGAGAACCAACAAAAAAACGATCTGTTTTTCGTACCTGGATGTTCACCCAAAGGTCATCAACTTCATTGCTGTCTTCAAGTATTACTTGAGAAGAAGTATATTCTTCTCGCACATAAATCACTGTTCCACCTCCTTTCCTTTCTCCATCTATTCTATAAACATTGAAGCCGTCCATCTCGCTGAAGGTATTGTTAAAGTCAGATTCCAGCCAGGTCTCAGTCAGACATAGAATGTCAGTTGAGTCCTCCATCATCATTTTGACGTGATCCATCTTCGTTTTTAAGCTTCTAACGTTTATATGTTTAATCACGATATTATTTAGGTTCTGATGGGTATTTATAAACATGGTTGCTGAGGAATGGTTGCTGCTCCCAGCTTGAACAGTTTGTGCCTCTAGTCATTTGTTTTTACTTGCAGGGCAGTTGATGTCACTTTGTGATGATTGCAGAGGCATCTCTTCATCGAATATGGATGTATCATTGTCGTATTGCAAGGGCGAATACATATTGAAACACTGCACATTTGTTTCCACATGCTCGTTTCGCTTCGCTGAAATTGTTTGTTGTTCGAAATGAGGTTTCAGAGGGTGGGGCGGGGTGGGTTGGTGCAGAGTACTATAGTGATCCTTTTTCTTGGTTACAAATATTGATTATTGAGCAGCGTCATCACTCTTAGGGTTAGTTGGATTCATACTAGTTTTCGTTACGTTGTCCGGGTTTGTTTCATCTAAGATCGTGATTCGAATTTTGAGTGCGTTGCTGAGAATTGCAGTGACAAGATCGCCAAAACTGCTCTTGTACTTTGTTTTCAAAATATTTTTCTAGCTCGGAGAGAAACCTATCATCTCTTTTACACTCAGTGAAGGTTTCGTAATATTCTATGTAATTGAAGGATCCCTACATTGCTCTAGTTTTTATCACATTCAAGATGTTTTCATCGTTAAGTCCCGTTTGTTTTACGGAGGATCTTTTCACCGCGTGCATCATACAATGTCTGTCTACTAGTGTTGATTGTCACTTCAATACTAAATCATTGAAATTTTGTCGATGTTGGTCGATGTTGAAAGTTTTCCGTCAAGTGCTTTGGCATTCGCTCATTCGGTTTATTGTTTCAAGTGTCAGCAACGCCACCCTCGTTTAGATTTTTAATATGCTCTTCAGTAACGCTCTTTCTGACGTTCACGAAGAATCTGGTCGCTAATTCTCGAGTAGCATTGTTTGTATGTTTAGGATATCCTTGCTTTCGGTTCTGTTTTTGTTATTGAGGGTGGGTTGGAGCAGGGGAGACCGAATAGAACCAAGGGAAAGAAATTTAGATTGGTGGTTGCAGAGTGGAATGGCTGAGGATGGCTGAAGCGAGCTATAGGAAGGAATGGGTGGAGGGGGATAATATATGAAAGGGATTGACGGGATAGGTAGAGTTGGAGTTTGGGTTCAGGTTAGGGAGTGGTAGCTAGAGGAAGGAATGGGTGGAGGGGAGGTAATATATGCGAGGGTTTAGTGAGATAGGTAGAGTTGGAGTTTGGGCTGAGATTAGGGAGTGGTAGCGAAAGTGGGAGCTCGAGGAAGGAATGGGTGGAGGGGTGTAATATAAGGGAGGGATTTACCATTCGCCTTCATGAGAAAACGTCTGATCAAATTTAGTCTGTCAAGTTTTTTGATAGGCCCAACCGAGATTGTAAACGGAAGTAGGTCTAGCCTATAAATCTTGGGCCCGCTGATCCCGTGGAATGAAAAGAGGAGAGAGCATCCCGTGGATGTTTCAATTTATCCAGCGTTAAGGCCGTTCACGGATGTCCCTGTTGCTAACACGCACTGATTGCAAGTCCGGTGTATCTGGTAGAGGCACATAACAAGTTCTTCCAACTATTACGACGTAGCTTGGAAACAAAAGAATAATACGTAATTTTAGTTCAAGTCAGGGCAAACCTTCAGCGACACGGCTGGTTGTACTTATTTTCCCCAGCAACAGGTTCAGATCAGTTAGGTACCACATAAGCATAGAAGAAATCTAATTGCGTCGAACTCCTCACTGATTGCAAAGGTAGGTACTATATTTTCTGTACCCGTGTTACCGTTAGTGACTGCGTACGGCAACATCCATTGTTGGGCAACGCACAACAAAATGGATGCTGTCTAACTATACCGTAGATACAACGCAGCAAACATTAAATTGTTAAAAAGGCCAAGACTAAGTTATGAGACTCTTAAGTTGCATCATAAAACACGAATCGTAACCAATGCTTACAACAAATCGTATGCGAACAAATCCTTGAACTTCAGGAAATACATGAACAAACATTACCCACATGCAGTGTCCGGTACTAACCAGCGAGAAAAAAAGGTGAAATGATTTCTCCCGAGCAAGAGTTTCGTATAGTATGAGCCATTTTACCACAAAAGTTGTGATTATCTTTAATCAGCATTACATGAACTCGATTCTTCTTTGGCAATCTTGCCACTGTCAAAGGTTTCTCCTTGCGTAAGCACATTCAGATTCGAGACCAGAACAGAATCATGGATAACCTATAGGACGAATTTTTGAAGTTCCCGATAATAACAACAATTAGCTATGTGTCCAGATCATTTTTGGACACCTCCAGCTATTCAAAAGAAAGTTTATAACATCAGTTTCTGAGCCCATTTAAAGATAATCACTCACATTTTCAGCTCATCCCTTTATTTGCTATTCCTAATTTTTGGCTCATTTAATTTTTGGCTAATTCACATTCGTTGCTAATCCACGTCTTCAGATAAACCACATTCTTTGTTAATCCACGCTTTGAGCCAATCAACATTTTCAGGTTATCAACATTTCCAGGTTATCAACATTTCCAGGTTATCAACATTTTCAACTAATCAGCATTTTAGCTAATAACATTCAGAGATAGACGATCTCATTTTGGGGAAATCAGACCTATAAGCCATCACAGCTCAAAACATCAAAATGCTGGTACCCCGGGGCTCTAATCAGACCAATAAACCATCACAGCTCACTACATCAACAAAATGCTGGTACACCGGGGCTCTTATCAGACCTATAAGCCATCAGTATGTATATGTATATGTATATATGTATGTATATGTATATGTATGTATGTATGTATATGTAAGTATGTGTATGTATATGTAAGTATGTGTATGTATATATATATATGTAT
>SDVV010038800.1:0-10694 GCA_016164225.1 Gammarus roeselii | reverse complement strand
GTGTTGGTATAAATTTAATGGTATATTGTGTATTCCATTCGGTTCCATGCAGGACAAGCCAGCTGCCTACTAGAGATGAGCTGCGATGTATTCATTAATTTTGAATTTATCAATCCCATGCCCATGAGTTTCTCACTTGAAAATATAGCACATATTGTGAAAACTGTTTTGCAACACGAAGTAGCTACAAATCGGCCGCCGACATGAGATGTGCTGTCACAAATTCATTTTTTTCAAACACGGCATTTAAAAAAATAAGTTTGATGTGTTAGACCTAAGTATTGAAAACCCATTGCTTGACGATGGAAATAAAAGTTTTAATAATAATAATAATAATATATATATATATAACAGGTAATACAATAACAATAAAAATAACAATAACAATAACAATAACAATTAAGAATAAACAACTCCCTAAACGATATGCAACCAAATTAAATTGACCAAGCGTTTCATCAGATGATCGAACCTTCCTTAGCTTATAATCATTGTTAGAACCAATATTAATGCTCAAAAAAATGCACCTTGTCAATGCACCACCGGATAAACTAGTGCCAAACGGTTAGTCGTCAGGGGCGTAGGCTCTGCGTTGAAGACCAAGCTTTATACGGCATGGAAACATTATTTAAAACATTATCCGTACTGCAGACGTGTTACAAATTGTTTGAATTGTGTCGTTCTGCACAAGGTTGGAAGGGCGATTTTGAAGCAAGAGACGGGAATTAATTGCCCTTCCAAGTGGCCGGTATGTATACACTTACATCAATCAAGTGCTTTTCCATCAGACTTCGTACAATGACGAGCGGCATATTCCATTGTAGGCGTAGTATGTGAGTTGCGAGGTTCATTATAACTACTCTTTATAGAAAGACTGTTCCAAGGTGTTGTGGAGGAAATTGAGGCACAGCTAAAGTTTCATCAACAATTTAACTGTTCAGTCATGCTCGCAGCAACTGACGTTAATTCATTAAAAAATGGGAAATGTTAAATAGGAAACTTGACGATTTCAAAAAACGGAACTATAAACTCGTAGAAAAAATAATACTCCCCTCCAACGTTAATGACAGAGCCAGCCTGACACAGACTAATGATTGGGTCGTTGAGGCCACTGAGAAAATATCAGCATTAATTTTAAATAAAATTATCATTCATTTGTCCCGTTGAGTATCATGTCCGTTACCTCAATGCTACTAAAAACTGCACCTCAGTATGTATTTACGGCAAGCCTTTTTTTTAAGAAATTATATAATGTTATGTTCGATAATGCATACGGTAGCCAATTATAGCGATGCTTTGAACAGAAGTGGCTGGAAAAAGTTGATCGGAGGGAACTTAGTCACATGAATAAAAATAGCATTGGTTGATGAACATATTTCATGATAGTTCCAGCTCCTACAGTCCTCATAAATGTTTTGCGCTTTAGAAAAATCTGAGACGTATTTTAAACCGTGTAAGTATTTATTTCCTTACGGGTATTATCGTACATTTTTTCAGTATACTGCTGAATGGAAAATACAATAAACGTATTATCTAAAAAGTCGTTCAATATTTCTATGGTCTGTTCACCATACGTAAAATTCGACTACATTCGAAGTTAATATAAGTTCTTTTGTCGTATAATTCCGTAGTTATGTCATATATGAGGCAAGCAATTTGAAGAAGGCAATGAAGCTAGACTGGTCGATGACGTCATCAACTGGCAGCTTGCTCTATGCGATTGGGCCTCCAGCCAGGATTCTTCCTGGTTGCTTTGCTCTCTACATCGTAACAATGACAAATTCAAAATTTCTGCCGTGCTTTCCCACCAAGAAAACTCAACAACTTGGCACCTAATTATTTTTAACATCATGCAATACTGGGCCAGCTATTTTTAATTTATCTGGGAGTCATAACGACTGGGGAAATATTACAATCATAGTTCTGACTTGGTTTCAGTCCCCTGAGTCTTGGATCATTTCTCAATACGTACTTTCGAGCTTTAAAAAGTGTCTCCATCTGCTGGAAGATTGTCAGGTTGTTCCTGCATTAAGATTTGGAGAAAAATTACCCTGTTGGACGCCATGACCTTACTAAATGAAATGTACTTTTGAATAAATATTTATTCCCTTCTACTCACTAGAGCCGACTAGAAAATTATGGAAAAAGCATGACGAATATGTAATTGTGAGTGCTCTTCCGATAAGCGTAGAGGTGTGGCACTGTAAAAACGAACATGTAAAGCTTCCAAAATTCAAGTGTTTTATCTGATTCATTCCAGATGGAGATACTGTCACATGGAAACATGTGCAGTTCTCCTGATGTTATGTTCGGATTGACTAGAATACGAAGCAAAACAAACACAACAACGATAATGACTATAATGACGCTTGGCCTGCTGGATCAGAGCACATTGTTTTTGATTCACTTGCTGATCATTTCACTTCAGTATACGAGTCATTGCTTGTTATCTCCCGAAGAACAACGTATACAAATACGTTTGAAAAGACTGATCGTTTTAATACTGAAACGAGTAAATACAGACCTACACCGTTTTATCCGGACGATGGTGCTCTCGTTGAGAAGTTAATCAATCTTTGTTTCCACGATATTGAATATTATTTACGAACAATAATATTCCCTATAAAATGAGGAATAATAACCTATTTGTGGGAATTTAATTATAACGCACCAATCCAATCAACCATTGATAAGGATACATTCAAATCAATTACCTTTTGAATGGCATTGCTAAAATTTAGGAGAATTTGATTTTTTTTGAGGAAATTATATATGACCGAAGTTTTAAAAATATTTCAGATACCATTCGAAGCGATAACTATTAGGTTTGAAATTAACGATGAAATATTTCAGGTATTATTTCCCACACACTTTCCAGAGTTTTTGATTCTCTCTATTGGAGTTGGTCCGTTGTTTTTATTGCAAATTGGCATACTAGATAAACTCTATTATTAATGGAATGAGTTCATTTGATATTCTAAAAATTGAATGTGATCGTCACTGAGATTTTGTGAACACTGAACAAATCATTATTTTCTCCTCTCCACTGTTCACAGTTGAGGGTCTCACAAGTCTATAGTTTGATAAGCAATATTACATAATATTAATTATCATCAGCAATATTTTACATACCACAACAATAAAAAAAATAGGCAGCATATCCGCAAACTATTATTTCTAGCTAACATATAAGAAAATAATGATAATTTAAATGTTGTGTATACGTTCAATTTAAAATACATTATATCAATAGACAGATAGGGATACAAAATTGAAAATATAATAAAATATAATGCAGTGTTACCCGTTCACTTATCTTGGGAAAAATGTGACATACAGACAATTTTGTGAACAAAACGATGAATGCATTCAGAT
This sequence comes from Gammarus roeselii, assembly GCA_016164225.1. NCBI lineage: Eukaryota > Metazoa > Arthropoda > Malacostraca > Amphipoda > Gammaridae > Gammarus > Gammarus roeselii. The sequence goes on along the minus strand of SDVV010038800.1, from coordinate 7,319 downwards.
ATGCAACATTTAATTTACGTGCGTAATTATGACATTAACTACGCGTGAAATCATGAAAACATGCAGGCGTTGAGGAGGGAATGTCGTTTGTATGGAGAGGACGGAGTTTTGTGGGTCATGAGTTTCAATTGTTGCAGTATAGAGCAAGGGTTAGAGCAGGGAGAGAGCCATGCAAGTGCTTGCTTCTCAGTGAATGTGGGACTAAGAAAAATATAGGTTATGTCTCCCTGGCAATTTAATCTCTGAAGGGATTGAGTGGTCATGGCAATGAACGAGAGTGCATTGGACTGAGCTTTCGAGTTTTCAAAAGCAAATAAGAGTAGTTGGCAGAGATGTCAGTTTCTGTATGGGGTCGATCCGGCATTGGTGGTAGATTCGGAGGAGTTGTATAAGCTAGTGTAGGAGTTTGGTAGAGCGTGTGAGAGGAAGAAGCTGCATGTTAATATGAGTATAAGAATAATAATGAGATGTTGGAGAAAAGACGGTGAGAACGGGGTCTGTGTCCACTTAAATGGAAAGTTATTAGGAAAACTCAATGTTTAGGTACCAGGGCTCCAACTTCAAGACGACTAGATTTTTTTAAACTGAGGAAAAATGTAGAGTTAAGAAAGGATGCAACTTTGTTGAGTTCAATGAGCTGCTGGAGATTGGGTATGGAAACAAAAATAAATTGAATTAGAGGTGCTTGTCCCAACTGTGCTCCATGGTTCTGAAGCGAGGGGCCTGCGAGCGGAAATAAAAAGAAGGCTGGATATTTTTGATATTAAATGTTTGACAGATATGGCCGGAGTGACGAAGAGGGATATTGACGTTGTTTGAATTAGTACTGCGGACAGACTAGATTCACACGTTCTGAGGTTTTCGAACACGAGGTAAAAATTTGTCATAATAGATTGCAAGTATTGTGCTTACAGAAGCGGTGAGGAGGCGTGGAGCAGGTTTTATGGAGGGGGAGGGGCATCGGTGTTTAACTCGCGATAGAACGTGAGATGAAAAGACGCGAAACGAGACAGCTAGTGAAAAAATGTTCTATGACGCAGCAGGGGGGAGAGGGACTAATTACGACGTAACAGGGTTAACCCAGTGAAACTGTTCGGGCTTTACCGCCAGCACTGATCCTGGACCTCCCGCTTGAGGGGTCATGGCTGGACCAGGTACCACTTATTGAGTGCATGAGAATGAAAGAAGCATCATATCGTCGGCTATTCTCCTTAATGGTATTTATCTGTACCTGTATCATTTGATTCTCATTTCTTCTCATATTCTACGCTGTACTAATGAGGTTCAAACACTCAAACGAAATATTAATAGATTCACTATCACTCGATAACGCCCATCTATATACTAAGTCACTTTATGTGTTATCACACATTCTTGTCACGGGGACAAGCTCATCATTTGATGTTAATCGTGCAATGAACGTTGATCAAAATGAATCAACGTCATCATCACAAGTTCAATGCAGTCACCTTGAAATGATGCAGTATCGCTACGGACTGGACTACCAGAGTCATCAGGCGATGAGAGGCAGAATGAATCAGGCATTTGGAAGCAGTACTTATCAACATTAATGACAATTAGAATGGAATTCCCGCGTATTCGTTAGTGAAAAAGTATCATTACATGAATATCAGTGAATCATAATTAATAATAATGAATATTAGTCAAATTTATGAATACAGCTGAGTAAAGAAGCAACAGGATGCGGTTACTTCCTAAAATCCTAGCGGATATTGTCAGAATACACATGGTTTTTTGTTACAATACAGAATTCTGTCACGTGATTAATCGCAAACCTTATATGTTACTTCGTTGACTATTATAATAATGGGTTGCTTCCATTCTGTCGCCCCCAACAAAAACGCTTTGATTTGTAGACAGAATGTCACGTGACTATTCACCCGCCCCATAGCAGCTACAACAACCGTCTGTTTGTTCGGATCATTGCTGAGGACTCTTCTTTTTTGATACCCGGGAAAAAGCATTATAAACCATATATTTTCCCGAAACAAATATATAAATAACATGATAGACTTTATTTACAAAAGTTGAGTTATGTAATTCAGACTGAACATATAATACACTATCCTCTCTGATCGTGCACCAAGTCTTGCGCGAGTCTCATTTCTGCCGATCTTCAATAACGCAGAAATTGCGTCGGCGAGAAATTCAATAGAGACAAGCTGGTTTTCACTCGCCAAAATGTCGGATGTGGAACCAATTTGCACGGCAATTTTGTTTTTTGTTACTTGGCCTGAAATATTGGAATTTCATTTCTAACATGAAGTTTACCAACTATTAATGAAATATGAATAGGTATGCAGAGGTAAACAATTAGTGAATGTTCGATTAAAATTTAAACTACGATGCACGTTAATTGAATTTAAAAGGAATACAATTTCTATTGCATATATATTTGTTAAATTAGTGTAGAATATGTAGCTGAAAAAAAATTTTCGCAATGAAACCGGCGAATAATATTTTAATTACGACGAGAAATTGTCGAGTCACTTGTTTTTTGCTGCGTGCTATGCATTAATGTAAACAACAAGAGTTTAAATTTGAACCCATGTATCCCGATGTTTTTCCGAACTCAAACACGATGGTTTTTAGTAATTATTACAGTGTTTGTCATGCATTAATAACGATTAGTCAATATATTTTCGATTCAGTAACCTTTCAAAAATTAATGCGGTATTTGAGAGAAATTCGCAATTGTAAAACATGGACTTATCAGATGGTTGTTGATTACGAATCAGTCAACTCATCCCACCACAAAAAAAAGGGTGTCTGTGAAGTGGGGGAATTTTAATGTCTACAAATTAAATTAAACGTTCTTCACGTAATTCACCGTAAAAATTCCAAAAATTGACGATGAATTGAAGAATTTTACGATGAATTACAACAAATTTAATTAGGAAGCAAAGTTCGATTTTGAAGTGTAAACATTTTTAAAATAATTTTGTCACAACAATCTAAAAGCATACCTGAATTAACGACGTTTCATTCATCTGAAAATTATATTTAGTTCTGTTCATGAGTGCAGTCAGCTGTTAGCCATGATACTGTCGCATTCATTTCACTCATCTTCATGACCTGTATTTATGCTCCTAATCATTTTGAATATTTTGAAACAAATGGTGAAACAGATAACAGTGACATTCGTCGTTTTAAATATTGGGTAAATATTTATTTTAAAACCGGCACTGCAGCCCGGTTTTAAAATAGACTCCTGAATTGATGGCAAGTGCTGGACGACTGCCTCACACAATCTTCCTATTGATGACTAGGATGTGACCAAAGCATTAACCTTTTGTTGATCGATGTTAGAATCTGACACCCATAAACCGAAAGACAAATGTTAATTTTGTATGAGGTTTACTCATTTCTTGGCCTTTGTGCTATTTGTAAGGATTGATTTTCAGTGACGTATGAAATATTTTTCGAAAGTTTAGACAGCGCGATTAATAGTTGGGGCTGATTTTTGACCTTCCTTATTCTGCTGTTAAATATCTGAAAGAATATTCATTTGAATGCTGTTGGAGAGGTAGTCTAACCAAATTTGCGAAGGATTCAGGTATTTTCTTCATTCGTGAACTACTGAGAGACAGGAGATGTTGGCTTTATTAGAGGCGTGAAATATCTCGCAGCATTTTAAATTTCATCAGGAATGACATAAAGTATCGAACGGTCCAGATCATAGATACGATAACAATCAAAAATGTATTTTAATCGGACTTATATTTAATTAATATATGCTATTTCAAGGTATGAACTCCAAAACTAATACCCTGTTAGCAAATTCTTCGTAACCGAACGTAAAAGATTATAACTTTGTTGTGGCTTCCCTATCGTGAACGATTAAAAACGAAAATACATTTATTATTTTGAGGGTCTAACAGATGAGTATTTCCCGGACACCCATTGTATGAATCAATTTTTTCCTAAAACTATATTTCTTTCCAACTGTGGGGCATTGCAACAATTATGAATGTATTAAATCAACCATGGGTACCATTACATTACTATTTTACCCCTCAAAATATTCTCCGCAACTGATGTTAATTGGGCAACTGCTTCTACGGAAGTAAAAAAAAAAATAGGATGACTATTTAATCCCGACCGCAATACGTTCATAAACGGTTTATACCACTCAAACGCATAATTTTTACAATTATGTAATCGTATTAAAGAAAATAATAAGTGAAAAATCTGCGCCCAATCGAAATACGTCTTAAAAAATAAACTTGTAAAAACCAATGACTTGTTAAGGAAATTAACTTTACTCGAATTAACTAAGAAGAATGCATCTCTAATATAAATTAAACAGGTCGAGAAGAACTCATTTTCCTTCGATTTCTGAGAAGCGGATCAATGAATTCGAAATATGCGGTTACGTTCTTCAATACAGAGCCCGAGGTAATGGGCATTCTTTAATGGTTGCTTGCCTCTTTGCTGTTGGTAAGGTCTATTCTTCCTAGTCCTTCAACTTATTACCCCTTAAATCAATTAGGAAACGTTGTTCATTAAATTATCGATGTTTGAATTCCCGCATTCATATGTCGATTATGTAAAAAACATGAGTATGAAACTCCTTTCACACTCATAGTTGGGTTCTCATATGAATTGTTATCGTTCTCAATGCCAATGCTGGCTACCCAATCATATTGCTTGGCGCAATATTGCACTGTCCTACAATTTATATTTTGTAGCTGGGTATAAACAAGAGTTGTTGTTCACGAATGTTTTGGCGATCTGAAACAATTTGTTATTGGATTGGTTACAAATTTTTGCCACAAAAAGATCCAATACCGTGAAAAGTTTTTATTTGTACGGGTTGTCGACACGTGGCACGGCATAGTTCAATTGGTCAAACGTACATGACCGCGTTTATTTTACATAACTAGTGTCCAACATCCAAGTAGAGGTTAACACAAAACTAATGAATAATTATTGTACACACAGTGGACGGAATCCTCCACATAACGACATCATTTCTTATTATTATTTTATTTACTGCGTCGACGAACGTAAACGTATATTGATGGAAAAACGGGTCGCAAATATTCAAGATGATTGTAATTGCTCGCGCTAATTATGATTCATAAAATTATTGTATCAATGAAACGTCTGAGTAGCTTTAGATAAGTTTTCATGAGAAACTCTATGAAATCTTCATCTGGAAGAAATATATATACAGTCCAACAATTCCTGTCCTAATTGGACCAAGCGCAAGCTGAATTATAGATAATTAGCTTAACATGCATTTATTACAACACCACATTCTCCATATCCGTTTCGAATAGAGGTCAATACGTTTTATGTATATTAAAGTTCCTTTACTTGTATAATACTTATACTCATAACAACGAAGAAAATGATGATTGTTGGGCGTTATAAAAAAAATGTAGGATACTTACTTTTATCATAACATAGAAGTTAACAGTATGTATGTATGTATAGACATACAGCCGTTTCTCCCTAGTTAGTATGGTGGCTAAGTTAGGCTGACACAGAGGGGGAAGGCGCCTAATCTCCCCGTCAAGAGACCGCCGTGTCCATGCCGAGGCTCGAACTCGCGACATGCAGCACCAGAGGCTGACACTGCAGTCGGACACGCTAACCACTCGGCCACGGCGGCGAACAGTACACGTACAAAAATAACCAAATCGGCCTTCTCGTATCCGGATTCGCGGAAAGACGTTTCGTATCTGTGATGTGGCAGTTTAGCAGTGGAGTGATATTTTATTGGAAGAGTAACTTTTTATCGGTCAAGTGACAGTTTATCGGTCGAGTGACATTACATCGTTGGAGTAACATTTTATTGGTGGAGTGGAATTTAATCGGCGGAGTGACATTTTATCGGTGGATTGACATTTTATCGGTGGAGTGATATATTATCGATGGAGTGGATATGTGAGATTTTATCGGTGGATTGTCATTATATTGTTGGAGTGACATTTTATCGGTGGAGAGTCTGCGTGGAAATCATAATCCATTGAAAATATTTCATAGAATGAATTCTTTTTGGTGTAGAGGGCTAGTGGGAATATGAATGACAATGGATCAACAACACTCATGTGGTAAGGTATTGATTTGGGCACATGCTATAATTTAAACAGTAATCTTACGTGAAATGGCAACCAGCTATTTTATCAATATTTACCAATCTATTCAATTCCGCTGTGCTTTGAGGTCTGGCATACTCAATTACAACAATGAAGCTATCGATATGTGAAGTTTAGATAATCGCTTCTGAATATATTGTGGGATAATCAATTCCATCTAACATGACATATACTAAAATATTTTCTCTAACGACCTCATACCTCCTTCTTATGTGCCACTCTTCCTCGTCTACCTAATCTCCCAAAAAGGGAATAGTAAATGTAGCGCCTATATCATGTGGTAATCGGTCAATCAGGACTCGTAAATGTCAACCAAATGAAAAATCCCTTCTCCCATACAACACCCCCCCCCCCCGATAAATAGAGGTGGAGAGAGTGCCTAATATTTGCCTATACATAACCCCCTTGATAGGGACGGGTTGACAGAGATAGTATGGGTATATGGATTTTCCTAGAGTGTAATGCATTGACTACATTCACACAGAGCTCAACAATAACAGAAGCCTCTTAACGATGCGGTATGGAGGTGAAATAAAATTGCTCTGTCTGTTAGGATTTAAACTTCAAAGTATTCAATTGGAAAACGTAGGATCAGGAAATGTCCTTATTCCCTGTTTGCTGGTAAACACGAAGCTGTCAATTCAACAACAGCGTAGTTGAAAAGACATGGTAACTATTTTAAAGAAACGAGCCTAGTTACGAGTGATTTGAACTATATTTCATGCTACGTTTATCAGTCCGGACATTATCAACGTGTAAATTTATTATTAAATGCCATAATCAAATGATAACTATCGAAGAATTATTTGGAACAATCTAAGCATGGATAGTCAACAAGAAGATCGACTGCTATGACACCTGCTGAAACAGAACCTTCATTAACTTCAAAAATAAATGGACCACATCGCCTAGTCCTTCTCTAATAATACTAACGTCAACACCAACCACGTGATCGACACCATCAACGGCATCACCCACGACGTAGATAGAAGTTAGGACGTTGACACGCCTGTGTGGCACGGCATCTTTAATGGGATGACTTTATAACCTTCAGGGCGAAGGGACGGTGTCGCAGTAAAATGCGCTGGGTAGAGGGCGTGTTCGTGTGTAACCTTCAGGGCGAAGGGGCGGTGTCGCAGTGAATCACGCTGGGTAGTGGGCGTGTTCGTGTGTAACCTTAAGGGCGAAGGG
>SDVV010038799.1:0-10694 GCA_016164225.1 Gammarus roeselii | reverse complement strand
ATGGCACTAGGATGGTTGTGTTGCTGATGAGATCAATTGATCTGCCTTATTAACAGTCCTAATGGCACTAGGATGGTTGTGTTGCTGATGAGATCAATTGATCTGCCTTATTAACAGTCCTAATGGCACTAGGTTGGTTGTGTTGCTGATGAGATCAATTGATCTGCCTTATTAACAGTCCTAATGGCACTAGGTTGGTTGTGTTGCTGATGAGATCAATTGATCTGCCTTATTAACAGTCCTAATGGCACTAGGATGGTTGTGTTGCTGATGAGATCAATTGATCTGCTTTAAACAGTAAACAAACACTTTTTATATTAAGGAAATAAGAGTGGACGTCCCATGGACGGGAGACTGCATCCCAGTGATTGGTCACACTTCGGACTGCTATCATGCAGGGTTTCATGGGCGGCTGCGTTAAGGTCGTCCAATAAAAGGGGAAACAAATATGGGTGGGCCTATAATGAGGAAGGACGCGTCAATTGTCACACCGGCGATAGCCATCGTGTGTTTACATTCATGTCTGTACTTAGCATGCCGACCATTGAGATGGCAGTGTGGTCCTCGTGGCGCTTGACAACACGTTGATTTGGATGAGCTTCAATAACTCCACAATAAACAATGTTGCCAGCATCGAGTTACTTTGCTACGCTGCCTGATCATGGACAGTGCATGTTTTGTTCAGGTTTTCAGATGTCACGGTCATTATGTTTGATTGTTATGTTATCGAATGAGTATAAGCGAGCTGGAAAAGTGATAAGTGTGTTAGGATTAATAAATGTCATATATTTTCATTGAAATTGTATTTCGGTACATTTTGGTCAATCAAATTCTGAAATATTACTGGACCAATGGCCCAAAATTATTTGAGAATTAACCAGTTAGTTTTTACCCAATACAGCCCATATATACCTCGATTATTTAATCCACAGAATAATTTATCCCCATCGAAGCTTACCGTGCAATTTACTCCTACCACCCGCATGGGTCCTTGCGCCAGTGCCCCGCTGATCTATGGCACGCTTTTGTAGTGCTGGCAGCCGCCGAATTGGATCCAGAGTGTGGATTGAGAAATATATCTGGATTGAGCAGAAGTTTGAGGTTAAGTAATAAATATAGTTGAATACATTGGATAATAGAGAAGAAAGTTTCGTAGCCGGATCACTGTACATTTATAGCGGCCTAAAATAACTCGTGTGGTTCAGAGCGCCATCTTTTCCTGCACCGTGAAAGGATATCAGCAGAAAAGAGCGCAGGCATTTCGAGACATTGTTTCTTGTTGTAGTCTAGCGTGCTCATCAATTTTGTACGTGGACTGTTGGCAACTATGCCAAATTATCGTAGCGTTAACAACATTGGCTTTTAGGATTTAAGGATTTGACGATTTAAATTGTATCCAGGTATAATGACTGGTTGACAAATTGCAGAAATATCAGAATACGCTAGTGATATGTACCAAGACTTAGTCAGCGTGAGCTGTTGTGAAGACATTTTCTACATAGATATTCTTAAAGTTAACTTATTGCTATGGGTGTGAATATATTTACCTGTACCTGCCACCAATCTATGAACATTGTTGGAGTGCACTAAAAATCGTTATATTGAAATACTGATTTTCTCGGAAAAAATTGTTAGAAAATAACGTTTGATCCTTGTAATGAACTGTTCAAACTAACATCTAATATAGAAACTGAGAGTATATAGGAAATTACCAACATGAGATTGTATATTGACACACTAAATCACTTAATTATGTAACTAATCACCTAGTTAATATGACATATTTCATATGCGCAAGATAAAATAAAGCAGTTCAATGAGCCATTCACACGGGTCTGATAACTGAGCAGGTTCCTACATGTACGAGACCACAAGGAATGCGAGTATATGAACAGAAACAAATGCTGGAAAATAAGTTTGAAGTGACCCTGCTGAATAAATTGCAGTGGTCATGGTAAATTTAATAGAGGAAGTAACTTTATATTCAATAAATTATGCTCTAATTAGTTCTAACAGATATAACTTTAATTTAAGTTCATAGGTAGCAACTCTGGGATTCATCCTTATATCTGTAGTGTTAGCAGTAAGCATTAATTAAATTTATTGTGTTGAAGCGAAAGGGACTTTGTGATCCGCATTGTTACGAACATTGTACACAGGGTTATTCCTCAGGGAAAATCGTTATCAATGTAAGTTAACTGATTCAGAACTTTGTAAACAAACACTGCCGCGGAAGAGTTAATGGAGTGACACATGAGTGTGGGTCCTGCGACACTGGGCGGCTATGAAACACGTGGCTGGTTAGTGTGGGCAGCGTCACTGGGCGGTAAAGCAACACGTGGCGGATTGATGTTCAATTACGTTTCCATCGAAAGTTCAAAGCAAAACATAATCCCTTTGTGTTGGCATTCGTAGATTCAGTAAATGAAAAACGAACATTTGACTAAGTGGATAAAGGTAGCTGATGGCATGAACGAAATGGAACATTAATTCTGATCTGGAAACAATGCGGTTAAGTGTAAACCTACGAATAAAGACTTCCCTTCTTAGGGAGTCAGTCTAATTAAATTACTTTTTAATCATTCATATCTACTTTATAAGAAGTCATATCCGATTTTTAAGTCCGCTCTACTTTTTATATCCCAATCCAGTGTAAGGTTGGAACACGCTTCTCAAAGATACGTTATCCATGTTTACACAGATACAGATACAGACACTAGGCCGAATCCCCCAGAAAGGATGGTGACCGGCGGCAAGGCGCACATCACACCCTCATACGCTCACACACACAACTACCCCTTTTGTGCTAAAGGGTCCGGCCGGTAACCCGGCAATACACACTTAGGGTCACGATTGCGGTCCGGGGATCCGCTGTCAGCAGCAGGGTCCGACAGCTTTCACTGGTTTACCCCGCCGCATCACGATGGCCGCTTCCCCCCCCCCATCCCCCTCCACCCACGACCATCCCAACGGCGTGATGCCAAGGGCGGGAAATCACATCAGAGCAGCATCAAAATTCCACCATTCACAACCATTCTCCAACCATGCATGTCCATTGCACGCTCTCTCGCCACTTCCACATTCAAGTATCTCCTTTCCCACGCCTGCTTCACATCGTCCATCCACCCAACATAGGTCTACCTCTAGGCCTGCGATCACTAGCCTCCGCTTTCATCACCCTTTTACCAATCTCCCTTCATCCATCCTCACCATGTGCCCGAACCATCTCAGAACACGCGAATCCACTCTGTCCTCCAACTTCTTCACCATTCCCGTTCTGATTCGAACCACGTCGTTGGTGATCCGGTCTCTCAGCGTAACTCCAGCCATGCTTCTCAAACGTTTCATCTCGAAAACATTCAACTTTCTTCTCTCCTCTACTCTCACCCCTCAAGTCTCAGCTCGGAAAGCACAGTTGGAACAACAACACTCTCATACAACCCTCTCTTTGCTTCCATCCCCAACGTCATACAGCTCATTACACTCTTCAGTGTACCCAACACTTAACAGCCCTCCTTCACTCGTGCCTTCACTTTAGTTTCCACTAGTTTAGTCACCTCCACGAGCCCAGGTACTTGAAACCCTGAACTTCCTCCATACGCTCTGCATTTAGGAGGACACTAATTTTGATTGTATCTACAGTCCTCGAGCATCTCCTTACCTTACTTTCAACCACGTTCACTCGAAGCTTCCTCCTCTCACACATTCCACCAAACTCAGACCCTAGCCTACATAGCTGCTCCTCTGAATCCGCCACCAGTGCCGTGTTTGGTTCACCTTAATTGCAGGCTTTCAAAACTGTTGCAACCGCAACAGTTATAAACATCTCAATTCGAGCGTGTTATTTAGTAAATATAACGAACTGTCCAGGCTCCGAATCATTCAAGCTCTTCTCTGTGGGATCCAGGACTGTTGACCAATCCTCGCCCGCCTAGTTCAATATCCTTATACCGGCTGTATCCTAGTTTCCATCCTGGTGTCAACCATGTTGAAAACAGAGAAATATCTGTTGTTGAGGAACCTGCAGTAATGTTTTTGTACATTGCCCGTGGGACTTTGTATTAGCCGAGTATAAGTATGTCGGAATGATAATATAAGGATGAATTCGTATTAATAATAATTGATATTAGGACTAACTGTTCATGAAAATGATTCGAGCTGGGTTAGTTCACTGTTGGTGAACGCCATCGTAAAAAAGTTGAGTACACAATATAGGACATCAATCGTGAACCTCAACGGATTTACACCAAGTTTTTTTATTATTTATATATTATTCTTACCTTAGTTATATCTTAACTGATTCATGCATATTTCCACCTGTATTCCTCTTCCCTTAATCTATACCCTCCCTTTCCATGCCTCTCTCTTCACCGATAACCCCTGCTATCGCCTGTTTGCCGAGCGCAAAGTTCCTATTGAGGACGAGCACAGGCTTTCAACCAGAGACTCGACCATCATATTAATCACTGAAGTTGGGGGAAAAAAATAGCATGCAGAGTTTGGTAATAGCAGCAGCCGAGGCGGGATGCTGGCTGAGGAACGGGACCATGCAATGTTTGGGTAGCGGGATCAAAAAAACAAACAAAAAACAGGAGAACGATCGAACGGACGGGCACAAAGAGTTTCTTGAATTATGGGCTGGAATTTTCTGCTTAAACTCTGTAAATTAGTAATACATGGTTTAACATTGTACTTCGTGCAGGTTGAATATTGACGGTAACTATTGTAACACTTCAAAGCTACAATATGCTGTCTGGCACAATGCTTTCTAGCACGGCGCCTTCGCCGACGAGATAAGAGGCCTCTTTTAAGAATTGCGGTGCTTGGGTGACCAAGAGCCAACGAATGCAAACATACAACTACTCTGCGATCATTGACCTGCCAGTTAATGATATTAATGCGAGGCCCATTCAACAGTCTTATTCCACAATAGCCTACATAGGAGCAAACGGTGTGATTGATATACAATACATTTTACCTGCCCTATCCTCCCAGGGTAAAAACATTGCACACTCAAACATAAACCAAATTGAAAGAAAGCAATGTTTTCTCGGGACCGTGAACCGTCGACTTGTCTCCTGACGGGTCCCGAGAAGTCGTGAAGTCGTTGTCAATTGGTAATGACTAACAATGATACTTGACAAATTGTATCTACTAAGCATGTTCGTTGACTATTACTAAGGGTGATCACTGACAATAATCGTTGACTATTAATAATGACCAGCAAGGAAAGTTTACTATTCATTGGGACAAAAATTGGTCACTGACCATCAATTATGACTAAAAATGATCTTTCATCATCAATTATTATGATCACCTATGGTCGTTGACTGTTAATTATGACTAACAGTGATCGTTCACTATCAATTAGGAAGAACAATGATCGTTGATTATTAATTATGACTAACAATGATCGTACACTATTAATTATGACTACCAATGATCATTGACTGTTAATTATGACCATCAATGATAGCTGACTAAATTTTGACTAACAATGATTATTGACCACTCCTAACCAAAGTCAAAGAAAATTATCGTAATTATTCAGGGTTTCCGATTACAAAATATTTGAACTATTGGAATATTCCTCCCCAGGAAGGGTACAAATAAACCTTCTCAGGAAGGGTACAAATCTTCCTCCTCAGAAAGGGTACAAATAATCCTCCTGAGGAAGGGTACAAATAATCCTTCGCAGGAAGGGTACAAATAATCCTTCTCAGGAAGGGTACAAATATTCCTCCTCAGAAAGGGTACAAATAATCCTCCTCAGGAAGGGTACAAATAATCCTTCGCAGGAAGGGTACAAATAATCCTCCTCAGGAAGGGTACAAATAATCCTACTCAGGAAGGGTACAAATAATCCTTCTCAGGAAGGGTACAAATAATCATTCTCAGGAAGGGTACAAATAATCCTTCTCAGGAAGGGTACAAATAATTTTTCTCAGGAAGGGTCCAAATAATCCTCCTCAGGAAGGGTCCAAATAATCCTCCTCAGGAAGGGTAAAAATAATCCTCCTCAGGAAGGGTACAATTATTCCTCCTCAGGAAGGGTACAAACAATCCTCCTCAGGAAGGGTACAGATAATCCTCCTCAGTAAGGGTACAAATAATCCTCCTCAGGAAGGGTACAAATAATCCTCCTCAGGAAGGGTACAAATAATCCTCCTCAGGAAGGTTACAAATAATCCTCCTCAAGAGGGGTACCAATAATCCTCCTCAGGAAGGGTACAAACAGTCCAACGATTGACTTGACACCGTCGTGGTCACCGGGAAAATGGCGATCGTTCATTTTGATCGACATTTCAAAAAGGTTTGGACTGCGAGCAATTGTTTCAATCGATTTTGCAAATTATTTTATAAGAAACTAATCAAGCAACGCTATGAAATTGCACCTATAACATCTGTCGTACTAGTCATGATCTGTATTTGTAATGAAGGGGTAGGAGGATTGTGCTGTAACGTTCTCCAAAGCACTCTGTTAACAGAGATGTCTCAAGACTTTGCAGGCCCAAATGAGTATTACATTCAATGTTAAGGCCGTAAACGAAGAACACCTCACACCGAAACCGTCGCTCATCGTAATCAACTGAAACTCTTTATTCGCCAAGATCCTTTTTCTTGAACACTCTTTTGTATTACTTTTCAATAAAACCTCTTCTTTATATCACCTTTTTAAGGTGTTTAATGGCTGATGGAAGAGACTTTTGAAGCGTTCCTCTTCTTCAGCGGCGCTAAACTCGAGATGACGTGATGAAGCCCTTCCTGTGATAGAAGAAGGCTTGCTCTCATTCAAGTTATTTCACATCTGGCATCTCAGATTGCAGAATGTATGAAGCAAAGATGTGTACAAACATCAGTTTATTTACTGAGAGACGATCCAATAAATGTGTACGGTGGTTTGAAACATTTAATACACTGAAGTTTATTGAAGGAGCTCGCACTTGTCTCCTCACGATTTAGTGCATGATCAGTTTCTGGGAATATTATTAACAGGAAATTGATCATTATTTGTCCACTTATTCGATAGGATCCGGAAATGATTGATGGACATTTACTTTGATAAATGGCAAGGGGACAAGCATCACGTCTTGCGGATAGTCGAATGATCTGATTCGAATAGCTTTTACCCCCCATGCCCTCCCGCAACAACAAAAATGAAATGCACCACTGTTGGAAAAATATCTGTGATAACATATTAATTCTTTTTATTTCCTTATTACTTTCATATGCCATTGAATTTGGAAATGTTACAATTAGAATTCAGGTTCCATCTTAAAAGTGTTGTTTTATATTCGCTGTCAATACCATAGCTAAATCTATGTTTTGAACCGCCCTACTGTTATTATGCTCAATACGTCTATCATTCAATTATTGATGTATAGTGATTTTACACCCTAACTCCACAAACAGTTGACGTATAATTTGAAATGTTGTTCCACGCAGAATTTCAAGCAACTTATATAATACAACTCAAAAAAACTCAAAACCAAGCCTCTCGCGACGAGCTTGTTTCCCCCCTTCCCAACAATATCCATGGATACACTCGTGGCCAGCAGAGCTTCATACCAATAGTGATTTACGTGGAGCTAGTCTGTCAGAAGAAATAGTTACTGGGCGGATGATTGATTTCTGGAAAGAAATGGAAAATCTAAAGCCGAAAGATAGATCTGTTTCTCAATCTGTTAATGGCATAACAGGGCCGAGAAATTTTGCTGATATGTGGCGCGACCATTTTCATGGTATCGTGAACAGTGTCAACAACGACACTGACTCGTTTTTTATTAAAGAGGCCCTCAATCAGGATAGTGATGATGATGATGATGTTTATATGGGGGAACTTAGGACCGCTGTCAAGAAATTAAAAAATGGCAAAGCTGTGGGAAAGGATGGTGTACCTGCGGAAGTATTCAAGTACGGTCCTGTTCAGCTACTTCATGTCATGTCTACTTTCTTCACTGACTGCCTTAAACTTGATTACCTTCCTAAGTTACTAATGGATGTTGTTGTAAAACCTATCATAAAATCGAAGAAAAAATGTGCGACCGGGAAAGGTAACTACAGACTAATATCAATTGCTACTGCTGCATCAAAGTTACTAGAAATAGTTATCCAGAACAGGCTTGGCGACTGTCTGAAAACAAAGCTCCACCAATTTGGGTTCAAGCCTCAGCATGGGTGGAAATGGCTATCTTCACATTAAAGCAGACGATTAATTACTTTGTCAGTGGAGGCTCACCTATGTACCTTTGTTTTTGGATGCTAAAAAGCATTTGTTCGTGTCAATCACTGGACCCTGTTCAAAAAACTTATTGAATGAGGGGTGCCAATTCACATTGTTGGGCTACTAAAGTATTGGTACCAGCAGCAGGAATGTGTAATACGATACAAATAAACCCGTTTCAAACAACTAATGGTATAAGGCGAGGAGGCCTACTCTCGCCTCTCCATTCCAATGTGTATGTAGACAGTTTACCTAGCCGATCATCTCCTAGCCGTGTTGGGTGTCACATTGACGGATGGGTGGGTGTCACATTGACGAATGCTGTGTTCACGCGATTAGCCATGCAGACGACATGGTCCTTCTGGCCCCGCATGCCGATGCTATTCAGACGATGCTAAATATATGCGAGACTGAGGCCGCGAAACTAGACATCGAGTACAATACCAGTAAATCAGTGTGTATGCTAGTGAAACCACCCAACCAGAGGTTCCAGTACAGAACGGACTGTGTACTTAGCGGGACCCCGCCGGAGTATGTGGACAGTTTCCCTTACTTAGGGCATTTAATAACAAATAAACGGTGTGATGATGACGATATCTCTAAACAACACCGGAAGTTAATTGCGGTTGTCAGCCAACTAATAAGGAAATTCAACTTTTGTACAACGGATGTTCAACTGCAGCTTTTTAAAACGAACTGTTATCCTGTGTACTGTAACTCATTGTGGTGTAAGTTTACCAGGGGCACTATGAGCAAACTGCGAGTAGCATACAATGACATATTCAAGAGACTGGTGGGTGTCCCAAGAAGAACGAGTGCTAGCCTAGTATTTGCAGAATATGATGTTGATTGCTTGATAGTACGAGCAAGAAAAGTGCATACAGCCTCCAGGAACGAATTGAAAACTCGAATAATCCCTTCCTGGATGTAGTATGAAACAGTGAGGGATACGAACTATCTCTACTTAAAGAAAAATGGGACAGAATACTGCATGTGCAGGAAGATCCCGATATTAATAGGAATAATGTTTGACTCTTACCCGCTACATGCGAGTAGCTGTCAGGTACAGATGCGACCCCGAGGATGTTCACTGACAGGTGGCTCTATACTAAACCTACCCAACATTGTTCTTTTCATGTATACTCATGTGGGAAAGAGACATATAAGGTATTTTTGGCACGCTTGTCTCAAACTTATCTGTAAATTGTTGTCGTGTATTTCAATCTTGATCTGTCTCCACGTGTGCATTATTATTTTTTTAACGCTATTTTTTATGTATTGTTAGAAATGTTTTTCTGTTGAACTCATTTTCTGTTGTAACCATTATTGTACCATCGAGTGCCTCAATAAAGATTATTATTATTATTATTATTATATTATTATTATTATAATTATTATTATTAATAGCGGCGCCTCTGTAAACACTGTGAACACTGCGCGGTCTTCGTCGGAGGAGAGGCAAAGACACTATAGTCATTCATCAGTGTATTATAATTCGTTCGTGTACTATAATTCGTAAGGGAAGGTAATACACCACGAGCAGATGTCTTTTCTCGACAGATATTTGCTCGGAAGCTGTGTGTGCGAGCACCAAGAAAGTGACACTAATATGTGTTTGCAAATTATACAACATGTTTGAGATCAACTTTCTATCTGAGTCTTAATTAGGTTATATCAATCAGAAGTTTTGTTGGATGAGAACACCACAAATAGTTATTCAGCTATTCACAAAACGATGTAATTTTATTGATCTGTTTTTGATTCCAAATCTAGGATCACATCGTCAGACAAATTAACCAAACAAGTTTAATGACTAATAATACGACTAACATTGTACGATCAACTCGCTATATGGAATTGTAACGTGTAGTCACACAAGAGTTAGAACCAGCTGAACGATTTTGCTGGCCAACAACCCGCCAAAATTTGTCCGGTCGACTCCATTGCGAACCATTTCTCTCTGCAGCGGACGCGCCTTCACCCAACCCTCAGACCGAAGCTTGATTCATAGACCAAGCTCACTGCCAAGGATCCGCTTGATGCCGCTTGATTTGTAGAACATGGGAGCCTCCGTTCGTGGAAACATGGCTTGAGAAGACAAATGTTCGAACCATATACTATGATGGAGTCAGAGATGGCAGATCAAATGGGCACCAGCGTGCAGTTTGTGGTCTAAACAATGTTGTTGCAGACGGGAGACGTCTGTTTCTTTCATTTGTGTGTTGTATGAGACACTCGAAACTGAGACAGTCACCTAAATTGCATAATTTAAACAATTATATAAACAATACAAATTGCATATGAAGAATTTCTATCATAGTTTCCCACCAACTATCGTCTATGCTTCGAAATGGTTCGTTGCCGTCACGATCAGGTGGTCGACTGACGCCCTGTCGTGAGTGTTCGTCTCAATATTCTGTATTCCAGTCAATGTCACTGGCTTAGTTTTGGCCACGTGAATAAATGCATA
>SDVV010038798.1:0-10694 GCA_016164225.1 Gammarus roeselii | reverse complement strand
TAAGTTACTTGTGAATGCCGGTGAAGTAGTGCGATAGCTCGTTACATTGTCACTGGTGCAGCACTGCTGGTCCGTTTTCATTCTTCATCGTGAGTTTGCAGTGCTTCACCCAGAGTCGGAATTATAGCACACCCTGTAGCTGTGAGAAAGTCCGAGCGCAACCATTATACTTGCTCTCTAATGTCTGGAGATGTTCGTGTATTCCATTTTGTATGTGTAGATTTGTTGCGTGTTGTAGATTTAAGGTATACTTTGTAAAACCCCAGAATATCACGAGGCATCCCGATTCCTATTATTATTATCATTTGACACTGAACATATCAATCTTGACTGTATTCACCAGTAGTTCTATTGCAAACCCGTCGTGAATCTCCGTTCCTATGAACCGCCATTCGCTCCGCTATTGTGGCATTCGTAAAAAAAGATTCTGCCCCTGTCGTCGATCCATCCCTTTCTAGTGCTGCTGGCAAATAGAAGCAATGAAAGGACGCTTTTAAATGGTTGCATAAGCATTAGACGTCCATCAGTCCAGCAACAGCTGGTCCGGGACAGATGCACAACGAGTGTTGTTGCGAGAGAATTGATTGATGGACTTTGATGTTCAAACTGCAGCTGCAGTCTTTTGGTGAATGATTGATTGTTGATTTTAGGGTATCGTTGCGGGATTTGATTGGTGTTGGTCCATCGAGTGGGCTTCAGTTTGTTGTGGGTTGGTCGTGAATGGAGGTGTTGGCACGCTGCACTCGGACATGGATGCAATTGGAACGAAACAACGATGTTTCTATGTTTGCCATTAGAAAGATATTGTGTTAGTTTTTTTATTAGTTTGTGACCGATTTGTATGCACGCTCCTCCCTGTGGGTTTATGTTATGTGCCCAGTCGCAGGGTGAACACACTTGTTTACCTTCAGATTTTCTTCTTCTCGGCCCTTCACCATCTCATATCTCCTTCTCCCTTAATGTATTTCACCTTTGTTAGCCTCCTTCTTGGCCTTTGTTCTCTATAGCCTTCCTCACCCTTGTTCTTGACCACCCCATTAGTCTTATGCACTTTTTAAAAAGTTCAATCTGCTTTCTCTTTATCCAACTTTTCTCTACTTCTCCCCATCACGTTTTTTTTTCTATTTTTTTTCTCCTCTTTGGGATTGCCTTCCTGTCTGCAAATCTCATATGAAATCCTCGTTTTCTGTCACAATTATTTTCTCATGATCGAGTGCTGAGATGCGGAGCCTCCGGACTCTTAAGGACTCCACACTGATCCATTTGGTTGTGAAGCAGAGCAGGTCGAGTGAGAATACTCCAATTGCCGCCACCTGGGGAGTCCCAGGACCACACTGCCCCAGCGCCTTATAGGAGTTACATGCTGCTCCTGTGACACACACTGCCCCAGCGCCTAATAGGAGTTACATGCTGCTCCTGTGACACACACTGCCCCAGCGCCTTATAGGAGTTACATGCTGCTCCTGTGACACTCACTGCCCCAACGCCTTATAGGAGTTACATGCTGCTCCTGTGACACCAGCGTTTAACTATAACATTCCCAGTGCAAAGGACATTGAACTTGCGCAGTAATAAACACTGTCGAATCGATAGTCTTGACTATTCGGCGAAAACAATAGTGATTGCGAACATTTTCATTTTTCACCCAACACCAGACATGTTTCTACAAACCAACATGAGTAGAATGAATTGAAAATCTTCTGTACTCTTACCAAAAATTTTATGTACCCCAATAAATCAAAGCCGTAACATAGAACAGTTTTCGTTATAGTCAGGGAATTATGTGACATACATAAACGCCGACCGTACCTACTTTTAAATTTATATGAAATTTTGGGTCATGATTTAATCGCATGTTATTCACTGAATCTTGTTTGTCTGAAGTAGTTGTGCCGAAATCGAAATCACCTCGAAAGGTATCTCGAGGTTAAAGTCATCCTGTGTATGATGCATGTGAAAGGACATAACCTTGTTATTGTGAAAGGACATACCTTGTTATTGTGAAAGGACATACCTTGTTATTGTGAAAGGACATACCTTGTTATTGTGAAAGGACATACCTTGTTATTGTGAAAGGACAAACATTGTTATTGTGAAAGGACAAACCTTGTTATTGTGAAAGGACATACCTTGTTATTGTGAAAGGACATACCTTGTTATTGTGAAAGGACATACCTTGTTATTGTGAAAGGACATACCTTGTTATTGTGAAAGGACATACCTTGTTATAGTGGAAGAACATTCTTTGCTATTGTGAAAGGACATTCCTTGTTATTGTGATGGACCTACCTTGTCATTGTAAGAGGACACACCTTGTTATTATGAAAAGACATATCTTGTTAGTGTGAGGAATTCGCGTTTGTTTACATACGGTTAATTAACTGGCTAGTCCCTAGTTTGTGCTGGGACCTTAAACCGCACGATTGTTTTGCTTGCAAAGTGTTCAATTAACGTTAACGACAGAAGCGGTAAAGCCGGTCAAGAGGCCTTTAAGAGAGAGCCCCCTGGCCCCTGGCGTGAACTAGGGGTCCAATGGGGGGAAGGAGGAAGCCCCACCCGGGAGTGACCAGCACCCATTTCCAGAGTGACGAAGACCAAGATTCTAACGGCCATGAACGTCAGCCTCTCCAAGATGACCAGCGCCACCTCAGCCATAGATGACCGCATCGACGAGTTAACCAGGAACGTCCAGGAAATCAGGAATCTACTAGGCCAAACGACCGGCCTCTCTGAGCAGGAAGCAGAAGTTTTCGCCGCAGAACCAAGCGCAATTGACGACCGTCTGACGAGGCTCGAGGGTCATGTCAAGGCCATTTCTCTCCATATCCACGAACTCGTAAACCAAAGAACCCGCAACTAGTATCTCTACCTCTACGTCCGACGACAACTTCGACAACTTTCCTCCCTACAAAAACCCCAATCGAGCTCGGAGGGCTGCAAAGAGGAAGCAATACACGCCATTTAATGAACAAAACTTGTTCAACAATAGTCATACCTTTCCCGAACACCTGAAGATCACGTTTGACGCCAAAGACAGACCGGATATTTGTCCATGCAATCTGCTAAAAGAGCTGGGCTCTTTCACTGGCCGCCCAGTCCTGAGCGTCATCACCAGCGGTGACAAAGGCATTGCCATCAGAGTAGACATAAAACTTCGAAGTGACAAAATCTCTCCAAAACTAGACTGTGAAAAGCCATGCAAAATACTGCCACACCCGACTTTCTCTACAAGTTCAGGTTTGATCTACGTTGAAGCTGTCCCGAAAGAGGAAATCGAAGAAAACATCACTGGACTCGTTCAATACAAAGACTGCGTTATCGAAGCAAAAATTGCACCAAAGATCACCTCAAGAAGAGAGACCACCACAGCCCTAATACTAAAATTTAACTGCCCTTCTCCACCTAAATACCTAGACATTCCCTTCTGCGGCACCAAAACCAAAGTTACACCATTCGAGAGACGTCCGATGCAATGTTATAAATGCCAGAAATACGGACACACGAGAGGAAACTGTAACGGTAAGCAAAGTTGCTCATACTGCTCCCAAGACGACCATGACAAACGGGAAGATCCCCAGTCATGCCGGTCCGAAGAACCGCACTGTTTTTACTGCAAAGTAAACAGACACCCTACAGGACATAGAGATTGCCCAAAGACGGAGAGAGCGATCCTCCAATACCAGATAGATCACGGGGTCGGGCGACGAGAGGCTGTAGTCTCGATGCGCTCTTGCCAGAATGACCCTCCTACCCGGGAGAGGAGACCGGCACCATTCCCCACCCACTTTCTCATAACGTTCAAAGACAGTGGTGCAAGCAAAGGAGCCTTGTCAACTAATCCATTTCTAATGATGAAGTCACTCACCAAACATCTTGAAAGAAAACCAAAAGAAATTCCACGACAGAGAAATAAATATCTGGCCTACGTCGTAGAACGTAAACAAAGTAACGCAATTAAAAAAATTACCCACATAAACAAACTCAAAGTTACAATTGAAACACATCCGCCCTTCAACGATGCAAACGAATTTTATACCTCTCCCGTTACACACCTACAACCGACCCCAGTGCTTTCGCTGAAGCTTTGGCCGAGGATTACGGAGTTGCCGAAGTCCGTCAAGCAACATGGATAAAATCACATAACGCAAGTTCTACCGCATACCAAATTACCTTCTCAGGATACGACGCACCGAAATTCATAGAAATCCCGAGTGAATTAGGAGGAACCAAAACTTACCCAGCTGCAACATGGCTCCCAATGTGCAAAAAATGCATTGAATACGGCCACGTCATCGCATACTACCAGCCACATACACCCCAACGTCGCAAGAAGTGCGCTTGCAAGCACGACAGAAAAGACTGCACAGGCCGCCACCCTAAATGCTACCACTGCTCATGCTTTCATGAGGCAGGCGACCGCGACTGTTCAGTATACATGGACCCAAATAAATAACAATCACACAAAAATAACGCAGAGTTACACGGGAACAAGCCATCCAAATCTGGAAAGACAATAACCCAAGCCGCCTCAGATATGCCAAAGCAGTCAAGTCGTCAATTCAACCAAACTCTTCCTGACGACATCCACACATCGTCAGGACAACTTCGTAACAAGACTCCAACACTCCTTCCTGACTGCAGTGCTTGCTCACTCAGCCCAACAACCGTCCCTGCACCAAAAATGCACAGTCCTAGAAATAATTTCTGCAGTGCCCAGGAGGACGCCGAGATGGATGCATCCCCCTCAGTTGACCACTCAGCAAGGCTCACTATTATAAAGACGAAAAGACAAAGATATGAAAAAGCCTCCGATGCCCAGGCGGCACTGAGCAAAAATATCAGTGACAACTCTCAAATTACGGCCAGCCAGGACAAGAATCCAGAACTACCTCCACCTGTCTCAAATGCGGCTTCATTCGTGGAAACCCACTGCGAGATACACGACCCCCCGTTAACAAACCCAACTCACGAACACGCCACCAGCAAGAACGATCACGATCTCGACGACGGTGCTTATCTCGAAAAACTCATACGGGAGACCTCTGAACAACCAGTCATCTTACCTGGCCCATATAGCTCGCACTCCACACAACCACTCACACAGATTAAAAAGGCTCCCACAGAAGAAGAGCGCACTCGCTCACAAAGCAAACACGAAGAACACAAACCCTCGTCCTCCCACAAGAGCGCTCGCAGGCGCGACCGCAGCAATAACAGCAGACCGCCTTTTACCGAAGGCGGACACTCCCGTGAACACTCCCGACCCGCAAGCCCGGGGCAAACTCAAAAACGCAAACGCCACAAAAGCTCCAGCAAATCACGCGATCACTCTTGATCATCAAGGTCTGAGTTTGAACAGCCTTCAAAATGAACACCAAAATACTCCAGTGGAACTGCCAGGGACTCGGAAACAAGAAAGACGAATTACCATCCTTAATCGCCAGTCATAAACCTTTGGTGATTGGGCTCAAACTCCGAGAGACCGCCACCTTCACAATCCCCCAATATATCATACACCGCTGCGAAGAACACACCAACGTGACTGCTCACGGTGGAGTGGCACTTATGATCCACCAAAGCGTACCTCATCTCCCCCTTCCCCTGAGGACAGAACTCCAAGCTATCGCTATAAAGATATGAGTCTCAAGGCCAATAACAGTGGTATCCATCTACTCGTCACAAAGCCATGACCTCTCGGAAGCACTAATGACCGAATTGCTAAACCAACTGCCCTCGCCAATGCTCCTCCTTGGAGACTTCAACAGCTACCATGAAACATAGGGATGCGTGAGAACAGAGCCCAGGAGATTGATAATGGCTATCACCATAAACACTCACAACCTGGTCCTTCTCAACGACGGACAACCCACCCGAATCTCCCCCGAAAGTGAAATTGCCATCGATTTATCCATATGCTTTCCCACTCCGGCAATCCGACTCGATAAGGGAGTTTTGCCTTCAACACACGACAGCGACCATAACCCAGTCATCATACATCTTCTCACCAACCAACCAAGAAAACCCTGCTCTACAAGAACTTCGATTCAACTACCGGAAAGCCAGCTGGGTGGATATTCGGCACACATCGCGTGGAGCGATATGGATGATATCCACGAAAACATTTTGGAAAACGACCTCGTCGCCCAACTATACGAAAAGTTTCAGGCTGCAGCCAATGCAAGCATTCCCCAATATGCCCCTTCAACCTTCTTTCCGAAACCATGGTGGTGCCGAGAGGTGCAAGAAGCAGGAGATAAGCGTGAAAGGCTATACAATGCCTACCGACGTGCACGGTCCCCCCGGAACAGAGTAGCGTGGAAAAGGGCATCTGCTGTATACCAAAAACTTCGAGTGGAGAAGCAACGTGAAAGCTGGGCTCGGTTGGTCAACACTATTAATCGAAACACCCCCATCTCCCAAGTGTGGGAAAAAATCCGACGTATCCAGGGAAGACCCGAGCGACCTATTAACATCCTTTCAGACGGAGGCAGAACTTATTTTTCCCACGCAATAATCGCAAATAAACCAGCTCAGACTTTAAGCCAGATATCGCAATCAACAAACCACACTGCTGCTTTCCACGAGAAAGGACTTGCGAGATAGTGAAGATCTTGACTTTACTCCTAGAAACGAAGAGGCCTACAACAAACCTTTCTCCCTCCATGAACTACGGTGCGCAATAGATCATACACGTGAAACTTCACCTGGGCAAAACCGGGTGCACATCAACATGATCAAGAATCTCCCAGATGGCGCCCGTGAGCACTTATTAAAAATCTTCAACACTCTGTATTCAAACTCATTTTTTTCCAGATCAATGACGGGAATCTGTAATTATCCCAATACCCAAACCCGGCAAATTCCACGGTGACCCACATAACTATCGCCCCATCGCTCTTACCAGCGTCCTCTGCAAGACCATGGAACGAATGATAAACACGCGCCCTGTCGACTACTTTGATATGCTTGTAGGCCTGAACAGCATCCGGTGTGGCGGCCGCAAGCGCCCCCTCTACGACGGACCATCTTGTAAGACTGGAATCTGACATTCGACAGGCATTTGTCCAAGGGGAACACATGGTTTCCATATTTTTCGACGCGGAAAAAGCTTACGATACTACCTGGAAATATGGCATCATGAAGGATCTCCACCGCAAAAGGCTGAGAGGCCACTTACCACGTTACATCCACCAATTCTTGGAAAATTGCTCTTTCAGGGTTAAGGTCGGCGACACCCTGTTACCATCCTATCCGCAAGAAATGGGCGTCCCCCAAGGAAGCGTCCTCTGTATCACTTTGTTTACGCTCAAAATCGACCAGATAGCAGGCATTCTCCCCCACTACGGAAGATTGCTTTCATCACTATTCGCAGACGACTTACAGAATAAGCTACAGGCACCCTAGCCTCCTAACAATTCACACCAAGTATAAACCTAGTCGGGACCTGGGCCTCCTTAAACGGATTCCCATTCTCACCATCCAAAATGAAAAGCATGCACTTTATTCTCGTGCCCAGCTTACATCTAAAACCAGTCCTAACGCTGAACAACACTCCGCTAGTATACGAGGAATCAATAAAATTCCTCGGTCTTGTGTGGGACCCTAAACTCACATAATGACTTCATATTACAGCCCTGTAGACTCGCTGCAGAAAGGCAACCGGGCTTATCCTCTCCGTAACATCCTTGAAATTCGGAGCCGATATGGACACCGGCATGACGTTATTCGGAACAATAATACGCTCGCGCATTGACTATGGAGCAATTGTTTACGGTTCAGCAGCCAAAACCACCTTTAAACCTCTCTCTATCATCATTAATAACGCTCTGCGTATCACAACCGGTGCGTTTCGTTCCACACCCATCGAATCACTGAACGTGCTTGCTAACGAGCTTCCTCTTCCGCTCCGGAGAGACAAACTTTCACTACAGTACTATTTCAAGACAAGGAGCTACATCAATAGCCCAGCACTCAGTGAGGTCACCAACATTCTCGATAAACGCCCCTTTGCGACTAAGAAGAACATATGCCAACCCTTTTCTCTACGTGTGGACAACTTACTGACCTCGTTGAACATCAGTCGCTAAGCAATCAAGCCTTCATTCTCCTATAAAATTCTTCAAATCAACGCACCAACGTGGATGATCAGCCCACCGCTGGTCAACCTTTATATGCAAACGTACCCTAAAGCAACAACCTCAACCAACACGTACCGCCGATAATTCTCGCGACTACTTGATGAAGAGTACTCCGAGCACCGCCATATGTACACTGACTGCTCCAAAACATCGGACGGATCTGGGAGCTGCCGCCGTAGGCGAAGGGACCTCGCGTTCGGCCACCCTACACCAGGAGGCCTTTGTATTTTCTGCAGAGCTGCACGTACTCTAATTGGCCATCACCATTACTGAACGTGACCGCCTCCCCAACTATGTTATATTTTCAGACAGCCTGAGTGTTCTCACCCAGCTGAAAACTCTGTACTTCGATCACCCTGCTCCTAGAAAAATGCAACTCGACCTATTCACGATGTCCGAGACGGGCCAAGTCGTCGAGTTCTGCTGGATCCCTGGACACGAGGGAATAAGAGGAAACGAGCGCGCAGATTCCCTCGCTTTACGGGTGTCTACCCAGCAAGAACAATTCATCTCCATACATTACCGAGACTGGATTTCAGTCATCAACTCCTATTTAACATCACGATGGAATGACTCTTGGCTACAGAGTGGACAAAAAATGCTTGCAGTTGAACTATCCGTGGGAGAGTGGGTCGCTAGGTTTTCTAACAGGGGAGACCAAGTGTTCATTAACCGTCTATGCACGGGACACACGTGGATAACCCACAATCACCTAATGGAAGTAGACATGGGACCGGACGCACCACCATGCCCCTGTTGCCACCAAGCGGCAATCGGTGTGAAACACTTACTTATGGATTGAGATGCACTTGCAGCAGCCCGACGATCCTTCAGCCTACAACGCCTGCTTACAGAAACTGAACACCGAAAAAACTGATCGTTTTCGGAAAACATACCGGACTATACGAAGTCGTGTGAAACTAACGAGGTTTGAATCATCTCTGTTCCTGAACTCGCTCTCCTCCCTGCGTATTAATTGTGAACTTCAACTTAACTTCGTGCACGAAACTGTGCTGAATCAACGGATCATCGTGCCCTACGGGGGAGCACTCAGAAAAAAACTACTACTACTACTACTTGTTATTGTGAGAGGACGTGCCTTGTTATTGTGAAAGGACATGCCTTGTTATTGTGTAAGGACATACGTTGTTATTGTGAAAGGACATACCTTGTTATTTTGAAAGGACATACCTTGTTATTTTGAAAGAACATATGTTGTTGTGAGAGGACATACCTTGTTATTGTGAACTAACCTACGTTGTTATTGTGAACTAACATACGTTGTTATTGTGAAAGGACGTACCTTGTTATTGTGAAAGGACATACAAGGTTATTGTGAAATGATATACCTTCTTATTGTGAAAGGACATACCTTCTTAATGTGTAAAGACATACCTTCTTTTTGTGAAAGGACATACCTTGTTATTTTGAAAAGACATTCCATGTTATTGTGAAAGGACATAGCTTCCTTGCTACTGTGGAAGGACATACCTTGTTATTGTGAATGGACCTACTTTGTTAGTGTGAGAGGACATACCTTGTTATTGTGAAAGGACATACCTTGTTATTGTGAAAGGACATACCTTGTTATTGTGAAAGGACATACCTTGTTATTGTGAAAGGACATACCTTGTTTTTGTGAAAGGACATACCTTGTTTTTGTGAAAGAACATACCTTGTTATTGTGAAAGAACATACCTTGTTATTGTGAAAGGACATACCTTGTTATTGTGAAAGAACATACCATTTTATTGTGAAAGGACATACTTTGTTGTTGTCAAATGGTACACCTTGTAATTGTGAAAGGACATACCTTGTTATTGTGAAAGGACATACCTTGTTGTTATGAAAGGTCACACCTTGTGTTCATCCGAGGTAAATATTGTTGATCGGCTCGTAGTTTGTGTCCTTGATCATAGCACCGCCCTACGGGGGAGTCTGCGTTAACGTCGCGTTGGGACTCCGGTGGAAAATGGATGCAACTACTACTACTACTACTACTTTGATTTTTAATTATTTATTTTGTAAGAATAAACGTTATTAATCCGCTATTTTATTCCCGGACAGCATAAAAAACCCGTCAAAAGTTTGATAAACGGGAAGAATATTGCCCTAAACACGTTTCTAAACATCGTTTCCAATCATCTATGTTTATTTGAACCTTGCAAGGACGATAGCTCTTTGGGCAATGATGTCTGCTACTTTTGAAGTTGGAAGCACGTTGGAGGAGTTTGTGGCGACATCATGTTCATGAGATACAAATCTTATAAATAGTTCTTGATGTGTTTTCATTTGTTTGATTTTTGAATAGGAAAAGTTGAGTACAGTTAGGTAACAGACCTCACTATCATGATATCACTACTCCGGATAACAGATCGCTACGTCAACTCTGACCCTCACTATCATGATATCACTACTCCGGATAACAGATCGCTACGTCAACTCTGACCCTCACTATCATGATATCACTACTCCTCTTGATAACAGATCTCTACGTCAACTCTGACCCTCACTATCATGATATCACTACTCCGGATAACAGATCTATACATCAAC
>SDVV010038797.1:0-10694 GCA_016164225.1 Gammarus roeselii | reverse complement strand
ATACACAGACGTGCTCTCTCTCAGTGCTATTGTCCAGCAGCAATACACAGACGTGCTCTCTCTCAGTGCTATTGTCCAGCAGCAATACACAGACGTGCTCTCTCTCAGGGCTATTGTCCAGCAGCAATACACAGACGTGCTATCTCTCAGGGCTATTGTCCAGCAGCAATACACAGCCGTGCTCTCTCTCAGTGCTATTGTCCAGCAGCAATACACAGACGCGCTCTCTCTCAGTGCTATTGTCCAGCAGCAATACACAGACGTGCTCTCTCTCAGTGCTATTGTCCAGCAGCAATACACAGACGCGCTCTCTCTCAGTGCTATTGTCCATCACACAGCACAGAATTTCAGTATTAATATAACATCTAATTTCCTTCAAATGAAATGGTCCAGAAGAGTCGGATCAGTATATCTCGGAGGCCACATAAGGGCAGACCAACAAGAGATGATTTTGTCGTCAACCTATTCATGCAAGTGGGATAGGCTTTTCTCTTGATTATCTTGAATTCGAACATTTATTAGTCCTTGGAATGTATTGAAAAGGTTCCTGCATTTACTTTACCATATACCGTGAATGTTGTTCCTTCTTCGTTCGCGAAAAACTCAATGAAACTATCGTGCACAATTGCGTTTGAGCGCATTAATGAAAGCATTATTGCGTTTGAGCGAAACGTTGCTTTTTCTTCGAGGTAGAATATTTGCGCTTATTTTGAAGTAACATCACTACGAAAAAACTCACACTAATAGGCAGTCGACGATTTTTTTATCAATAGTTATTTATTGGGTTTAACACAGCTTTCCATAATGTGCACCAAATTTTGATTGAAGCTGGCAACATACAAAATATCCAATGATTGAACGAGGCATTTGATTTGAAAGTAGTTGACAGGAACTGATCTATAACAAGACATTTTTAGGGGGAAAAATACGTGATTTGTGTGATTTGATGACGTGTTTATTACGCGCAGAAGATACAAACATTTCGTCCGTATGCACATTAGTTTAAAAAATTGTCATTTTCAGGTGTTTAGATCTGCATAGCCCAGGAATCCACAGCATGACGCTCTTCTGATTCATTTGGACTTCAGGTGCACTCCATGCAATTTCACTGCTGTGGACAGACAATCGATGACAATATTAATCCCATTGTCAAAGTCCATGCGTTTGCCCGATCTGTCGCTGATGAGCAGAAACATCAGTCATAAGAAAACCTTATCGAGCTTCCAACCACAACAATGAAATGAAGTTGATGAGGTACGTTTTTGAGATTACTCCCACGTGTCAAGGAAACATAAAAAATAAGAAGCTTTGTGCATTTCCTGCAACGCCCTTCTCAACGAACAGCTCCCTGAGAGTTCGTTCCCTTATTTCTCTTCTGGTGAAAGGCATGACCAGATAATCAGCATCAAAGAGTTGTGGGACACCCGCGCTCTGTTCTGACAATTATTAAAAATTGTCTGCATGTTGTGATTTTAATTCATATCTGTTTTGAAGATTGATGTGTACTTGCGTTGACTCATACTTGATTTTAGCAAACGGGAGTTTGATATCAATCTGCTAACTCTATTGCTAACGTATTGCTAATGTATGTGTGATACAACATCAAGGTGCCGTTCGTTGCACACAGGACCAGTCCAAGTTATTATGATAATAATTTTAATTCAAAATTTGCCGACCAACCTCACCTAACTGAGAGAGCTAGTTTCAAATGGACTCTCCCTCGTTTTATCTCTAATGAACTCTCACGCGTGTTATTCCAAAGACAATCTTCCGCCCCCCCACTTGGTTCCCCAAACAGTGCACTCACGTTGCTGAGAGCACTTCTCGTTGAATTGGCAGTGCATTACATTTGGATGGAGTCCAGCAAGAAAAAATAATGTCCAAAAAAACAGACATGGTATTTAGTAAAGAAAAGTTCTGGTGAAACTTTAATAAATTATTATTTCTGTCGGATAGATGCTAACCGATAATTCTCATAGAGCTATCGCAAACTTTCTATAAATTATGTCTATTTACTTTCTCGAATATGAATAAACTTTTCCGGTCTAGTTATATATGTTAGATCCTTTAAATATGGCACACATTGTATGGTACCCTTCTGCCCCGTTAGGAACGCCCTATTCTCGTAGTGTTCCATTCTTGTTCTATCAATATTGGTTAAGGCGCGTCTCCTAAGATTAATGGAGCCCCTTTGCCAGTAACGAGCAACATCAGTGACCGGCGCGCAGATCCTGGAGCTGGGACTCGTACACTGGATCAGCTGGCCAATGCTGGGTGGAAGGCCGATGCGGGGTAAAAGGATCAGTGAAGGAGAAAGGCTAAGGCGGAGTGGAAAGCCGAGGGGAGAAAAGGCCCAGGCGGGGTGGAAGGCCGAAGCGTAGGGAAAGGCCGAGGCAGGTTGGAAGAACGTGTTTTGAAGGATGTGGAACATCCACTGTTCAAATTCACGGAATAAAAATTAGAAACAGTATTCA
Organism: Gammarus roeselii; assembly: GCA_016164225.1. NCBI lineage: Eukaryota > Metazoa > Arthropoda > Malacostraca > Amphipoda > Gammaridae > Gammarus > Gammarus roeselii. The sequence continues at coordinate 8,220 of SDVV010038797.1, read as the reverse complement.
AAAAATAAATAGATCCTGTATTCCCCGGACAACAACACTGTGAGGGGAGTATCTTTCAACGAACTTGAGGGAGCTATGATGCGAGACCAGAAAATAAGTATAGACTTTTTAGGAGCAGCTTCAATTTGCAAAGAAATTTTCAACGTGAGACTCGTTTACTAATTACGTGTCAATTACATATGATAAATCTTAAACTTGGTGTCTAAATACAGGATAAACAAATGTATTTGCATTTTATAATGAACCCAATTATAACATAGATAGACAAGACCGAGAGGGCGGTGGAGTACTGTGCCACGTAAAAAATACTTTGCAAATATTAGAAGTCAATATTCCGAGCAGCAGACGCAACATAGTATCAATTCAAGTAGTTGGTAAACATACGAAGTGTCAAATCATTCTCGTCTATCTTTCCCCCAAAAAGCAAGGTTGCAGATTATGTCGCGACTAGTAAAAAAAAATTACAAGTCTGAAATTATGAAATTACGGCGAACGGCAATACTAATCCGAAACATTTTTTTTATTATATATCAAGCTAATTTAAATTAAGTCTGTATTAGGTCCTCTTGAGAACGATAGTGGTGAGCTTGAAACCGATGACACAAACATAAGTGTCCTACGAACCAAATGTTTTTGTTCTGTTATTACGTTAAAGAATCCGGATATTCCTAATTCCAATGATATCATTGCGAAGGAGAAATGTAATCCTACAGCACAGTAATCTTTTCATCTGATGAAGTTATCAAATGCATCGATAAATTGAGAGATACATAATCTCCAGGTCCAGACCACGTTCATACCAGCATACAGAAAGAGACTAAGAACGAAATCACCGACCAGCTATCAAATGGCCAACGCACTCCAATTTTAAAAACGGAACAAAAATGGTCCCAACAATGACCGACCAACTAATGAGTGTCACCTCAGGCATCAGCAAATGGATGAAACGGATATAATCCGTTATAATATCATATATATAATATAATCAAATATAATATAATCAAACATGTTGATAAGGGACTAAATGGCTGCAGACACAGTCCTTCCTGTCCTCCGAACATGTTACTTTTTCCAAGAATATAATTGAAATTCCTGACACAAAATTTCCGAACGATTTCATTTAATTTGACTTTCAAAAGGCCTTCGATAAAGTCCCACACACGCGCTTAGTAGGTAAATTGCACAGCATCGGTATTTGTAGGCGTATGGACAGACGGCAGCGAGTTGTACTTAACGGAGCTTCCTCCTCTTGGGCTAACGTTACAAGCGGCGAGCCTCAAGGATCCATAGTAGGTCCAGTTCTCTACATAATATTTATAAACGATTTTGATAGACACGCGTTTTCGAACATTAGCAAGTTTGCAGTTGATACTAAGATAGGAGGAAAAGTGAAAAGCGAGCGTGAGTGTCAGCAGATCCAATTAGACTTGAGCAAAGTTGTTGATTGGTCAGAAAAATGGCAAATGAAATTTAAATTATTCATGTGTATGAAATCCCCGGAAGATGGAGAGCGTTAATTCTAACGAGCAAATGTTGTTTCTCCAACCCAAAACCATCGGGGAGTATCAAATGAAAATTCATTGATATTTTAGTAGGGTGGTAATAATATAACGAAGCTCAAATAGAAAAAAGGAATTGAGATCTAATCATGAGTACATTTTTGAAAACATTTCCTAAGGAAAATGTGAAGCCAATGGTTTAAACTTTAGGAAATTTATCATATCAGATAAGCCCATGTTTATGTTGTTGTGTTAAAATTCGTGTCTGCCGGGTTGGAATTGGTCTTAAATTTTTTTAAGAAAATTAAATTGCACAGCTTGAGATCTGGTATCGTAAATGAGGTCAAACGAAATGAGATGGCCGATTATTGGTTATTGAAATGATTAGCAAAATAATGAGTATGCCTGATCAATATACATTTTGTCTGTTAATTTTGCATTCCAGAATAAATAAAAATTTAACCATGCATTTGTGAAAAAAAATCATTACCAGCGACTTTTGGCGTTCATGTATTCAGCTCTTCCAGTGACTTCACTCACTCAATTAAGTGCGGAACACGTGGTTTTGTTGTGTTTTGCTTCGATGAGTAAAGTTAAGAAGGAGGATATAATTTTTCAGTGCATATTCTAGCCGGAGTCATTAGCCAGAGCGCATGTTCGCAATATCGATAAATTGAAATGTTGTGAAATGACGGTGCGTTATTAGACTAGATTAGAATTTGTTAAGCTAAATTTGGTCTGATTCGTTAAGCCAAGGAGCTGAGTTGTCATGTTTTTGGCATGTAAGCTGATGGAAACTGTCCTGACCAAAATTTTCGGACAGTGGGTTTTAGTCAAATGCTTGTGCCGAATATAACGTTTAAATTATGATCATTTCTGCGGCACGTACATTTGTCTAACATGAACATTTCACACAACCATGTGTCACTTGATGATTACCTGCTACATGCACCTCTTCCCCATGATACCATCACCCACTGTCCGGAAGGGCAATGGCCGCACCTTCTAACTGCACCTCTTCCCCTTACTCCATCAGGTGACAGTAGGGAGCACATGCATGGCCGCAATTTCCAAATGCACCACTTCTCCATAAAACCTTCATCTCGTAGCAAGAGGGCAATATGGCTACACCTTTCACATGCACTTCTTCTCAATTTTACATTCATCTAGTGACAGAAGGGGCACCATGAGCACACTCTCAAAAAGCAACTCTTCTCTATACTACCTTCATCTCGTAGCAAAAGGGCACTATGACTACACCTTCCACATGCACTTCTTCTCCATAATACATTCATCTAGTGACAGAAGGGGGCAATGCAAGGCCACACCTCTGACATGCACCTCTTTTCATTATACCTTCATCTAGCGGCGCAAGGAAACCTTGGCTGTTATTTATCGGCGGCTTCAGAGCCTTGCTAGTAATTCCCCTGGGCAGCTCGACGTTGGATAATGCAATTACTTGCCAATAACCAATGCAGCTCAAGGAGCTGCTGCCGCGGGAGCAATTTCAGCTGAGACAGCTGAAGTAGCAGTTTCAGCTGCCACAAACAGCATCTGTTGGAAAGCAGCTTATACTGTAACGACTGCAACTGCGAGGAAACTCTTGCTGTTTAGATGCAGCATCTAAGATGTAAAAATAGCTGCATTTCATAGCATCGCAAATTGATTCAGGTGCTGGGCTTATCAGTGTTACAAATAGAGAAACAAGTTGATTTTTTTGCGGATCCATTTTGGTCAAACACCGATGTCGAAATATTCAACTGTTGTAAATCCATTTTTTGAGCGTCAAAGAGCACCGGTCATCAAAAGTTTATAAGGGGAGCTAGAGAAATCGCCATTAGTAGACAATCAGTTGTATATTATCTTATATGTAAATGAAAACAAATGTGTTTGTAGTACTATCTGTATTTCTATCGAATCATACATCTAAATAGTATTACACTAATGTCATTTCATCTATTGTCGGGTTGTATGTACTTATTTGTGTGCGTTCTTGAGCTGTACCGAGGCCATTGGACCGATTGTGATGAAAATGACGCGATACCCTCGGTCAGAAGAAGATAGTATTTTTTTGGTCGAGGGTATGATCGCTGGAATGTTATTTTCTATATTCCGTTTGAATTCGTGATTTGCTTTAGACAATCGTACAAAATAGCTTATAGTGCGAAGGAAATAGAGCTTGGTTCCATTTGAATAACACTCATGGACATTGGACATCTAAGCAACTTCTATGCAGCTCATGACACTCGCTGAAAGCCTTTCTCTCTTCAGTAAATCCCTTGGACTTTTTTTTTTAAACCAAGCAATAGTTCATGTGCGCATCGAGATGCCGTGAAACGATTTTTGCAACAGAAAATAATCGCGTCGTATCGGGAACACGGCAACTGGACGTAGAAATAATGTTTGTTGAATACTTTAATCAATGAAACAAGGTGGAGCAGAGGGAATTATCTACCTCAAGACATACAGGCCCAGGGATTGGATTTCTATCATGCGGAGCCCCCTCTGAGTGATGGATGGTTAATTGGTATTTGACGAACCCTTTACGTATGAGCGGGCAAATTTTTAGAAGTATACGTTGTTGTTAATGGTCATGATCTATTGCTGGGTTAATATGTCTTTTATCTGTAACCAATAATACTGGGAATGTCAGGCACAGGAGCTCATCCACAGGCCGATGATAAATTTTCATTATGAAAAGTACAGGCGCCGTAACAGGAATACGTCAGAATCCGGTAGCGGAATGCGTAAGCAACAGCTGTAGGGACAAGAAATGCAATGTATGACGACAATACTTAATTCGAAGTAGTTATAGCAAAAAATGTTTCCCTGTATCAGAGAAGAATCGACGATTGGATGCTTTAAATTGGATTGATCTAACCTCACATGCCTGTGTGCACGTCTTAGTGGATTTTTTTTTGGGCTGATAGCGCTACCACCAGGTGATCACAGGGAATTTGAGGCAATGAAAAGGATAAGACTTTTCTCACTATCGATGGATCGAGATGATGTCACACAGCCTGTACCAGCTGCAGCAGAGGGTATAAAGAATTAATTCAATTACTCTTATTTGTAGATGAACTTGCACCATCTGACAATATGGTGCCTCTCGAACACAGTTATTGGTGAGTTACAGATGACGTCAAATTCCAGACCAGTTTTTGTTGGGAGAAAATAATTATTTTGTAGCTGTGATACATCGAAAAATAACTTGGGTCAGAGCATGCACAGTCTGTCAGCTATGTAGTACATAAAAGCTCGTACTCTCTTCACGATGGTTCTTCTCGAAGACAATTATTTTTGAAGATATAAAAAAAAATTACGCCTAAAATTCGGAGTGGAATTTTTATTAAGGAAATTAAATTGCACAGTTTGAGATCTGGTGTCGTAAATGAGGTCAAACGAGAGGAGATGGCCGATTATTGGTTATTGAAATGTTATGTGAAATGATGAGTATGTTGGTAAAATATACATTTTGTCAGTTTAGTTTGCATTCAAGAATAAAAATAAATAAACCATGCATTTGTAAAACAATTATTTACCAGCAATTTTTGGCTTCATGTATTTAGCTCTCCCTGTGACTTTTATCATTCAATTAAATGCGAAACACGTGGTTTTGTTGTGTTTGCCTTCAATGAGTAGAGTCAAGAGGGAGGATATAATTTTTCAGTGCATATTTTGGCCGGAGTCATAAGCCAGAGCGCAGGCTCGCAATATCGATATATTGAAATGTTGTAAAATGTATGTGCGTTATTAGATTGGATTAGAATTCTTTAAGTTAAATTTAGTCTGATTCGATAAGGTAAGGTGCTGAGTTGCCATGTTTTTGACATGTAAGTTAATGAAAACAAATAACTTGGGTCAGAGCATGCACACTGTCAGCTAGGACATAAAAACTCGTATTCTCTCCACGATGGTTCTACTCGGAAAACCTTTTTTTTTTGAGGTATTGTGAAGAATAATTTTTTTCACGCTCAAAATTCGCCGTAGAAAAAAATAAACGGTACGTGAATAATTTAAACTATTGGGAATTTGATGTTCTAAAATTTGCCATGGGCCAATTGGTCATTTCATAGTCGATATTAAAAGCCTTTTTTGAAACGGAATGATGTTACCGAGCTAGAAGCGCTTAGAAGCGTTGGAAATGAACCAATAAAATATGAAGTGATTCAACATGAGTTGACATATATTTATCAGTGACATTGGTTTGCACGATGCAAGCTTCATATATATAACTTTAGGAAGACACTTGAAGTGAATGCAAGGGGTTTCTCCCATGAAAGCTGACTATGAGACTTACAAATTCATAATTTGGAGACACCTTGATTTGTCATTGACACGTTCTTAAATTTCATGCAAATATTCTGGCTCCCTAAAACTATTCGGCCAATAATGTTTTTATGTATATTCTCCGATACGTGTGAACGGCTCTGACCTATGTATACCTCTTACCCGTCCTGTTTTTATGACTCGTTCATGAACGTTTTCTGACTATTTCACTTCCCTCTAGTTCACTTACGATATTCAAGCCCGTACTTATGATGAATAGTTGTTTGAGAGACAACATTTGCTTGCAAACTGTATTTGTATGTCTCTGAACTGTGTGTTTGAATGTCTCAGACCACAATCATGAGAGAAACTACGTCATATTCACTCAGAATCCGAATTGCGTTGAATAGTCTAAGCATCTCGCTCTCTACAACGAATTATTAACATGCGATCATCGTGCAAACCTGGGTCTCGTGTCTATTGGTTTATTCGCAATGTTTCCAATGGTTCGAGCTGGGCAACATCAATCCGTTGCCAAAAAATCTTCAAATATTGATTATGTATTGGAATTCTCATTCGTGTCAATATATAGACACTGTATAATATTTTTCGAATGATAATTTTTTAGCGTATAATTTGTATATTAATGACTTCTTTTATGCTCAAAGTACTATGACTGGCATTGAAGCTCTGGACACTTTTAATAGATTTAAAATATCCAATTGGCGTCATTGAGATGAGCCATCGTTTAGGAGACTGCCAGCTTTTATGTGCTAGCGGACACTTCGTGCGTTCTCTAACCCACAATTATTGTTGCCGTATCACGACTACGAAGTAATTCTTTATTCCCAGCAACAACTTTTATGGGCTGTTACGTCATCTCGAACTCAACAATGAATGAATTCGAAATGCACCATATTGTCATATGGTAAAAGTTCTTCTACCCCCGCAAGCAGCTGGTAAACGCTCATCCTCATGTCAAATTTTGCTGCCCACGCCAATTGAATTCGTTAATCACACCCTCCAGCAGATGAGCCAGGCTGTGTGACATCATCTGACATCTGACATCTGACATCATCTGACATCTGACGTCTGACATCATCTGACACCATCTGACGAAAGGGAATTTCAATACACTTAAACGTTTAGCAAGAACGTGCGCTCCTATGTGTTGGTAAATAATTTTGATGTCATTGGAAGACAACTTTTAGTTGCAATTTCACAATAACCTTTATTCATTGCATTAATTGATTCTTTTAACGTTCAGGATACTCAATACTGGATTCATTCTCCAGGTGGCCCCTCACACTCTCTACACTCATGAGTCTGTACCCGGTGCTTCTCCGTAACAATGGTTCGACGTATTATTCTGTTGTTTCAAACCTTGATCAAACATTGGTATTCACGTCCAATTGCATCACATACGGCAATCATTTTCGATGTTGCGTCTTTCAATCAGTCTGTATAAAACAATCCTTGGATATGTAACATGCAATTTAAACTTTTCAATTTGTACATTCCACAAAACATCACAGCGCCTCACCCAGCTATTGCATGAAGTAAAGAACTGCTTCGCTGTCTAGATACAACACAAAATGACATAAAACAAAGCGTACACCAACTGCCCGGGGCTATAAACCTTTACCTAGTTATGGAGTAGCTGAAGCATCTATAACCCTCGGGTTGCTAAAGGCGTTCTGGCCCACGTTATTTTGTGCTGGATCCGACCACTGAGCAGCTTTTTGCACCCGAATGCAACGGCTTTAGGTACTAATGCATTTCTCTGAACGCACATATATACTATTAAGTTCAATGATACCTGAATGTTTATCCCGGAACATAATTTGTTTTCATGTGTTATTTGACATTCTTTCGTGCGCACACGAGAATGTGCTGCATCAATCACATCGTGGGAGCTTCGAGTATGACCAACAAATTCGAGTGCCTGGACAATTTGTGTACGCCAGTGTCTGCTAAAAATATATTCCATTCTCCCTGTTGTAGATAATATTAAATCATTGATTTCAAAAAGTATAACGAATTCCTCAAACTGAGAAGCTGTATTATTTTGAGACATATTGTATGTGAAGTGAAGATCATGAAATGAATACAATGTCCTCGTTGATTCCAATATTAATCGATGTGTTTCTATGAATATAACATACGTTATTTACTAAGACAATAAATGATAAACCAAAACGTTGAAGGAATCAATAGTTCATTTCAAAATCCTTAATCCAGGACAATATAATTTTTTGGTACAATAATCACCCATTGAAACCTAAGTGACATTTATATGATCAAGTTTACCCTTTTCGGCGCTTCCTCGATTAAGTCACAGAACCAAGACCAGCTGCTTGCTCATGTATGTATATATTTAACTGGTTATTTTGATGCAAAGAACTGGAACGTGGAACAGAACGTGCATCAGCTGTATAAAACAATATATATA
>SDVV010038796.1:0-10694 GCA_016164225.1 Gammarus roeselii | reverse complement strand
TATAATTTTCTTAAGTTTTCCTTGATGTTCCAGCGTTAACTCTCCTCGCCTGCTCGTGGTTTATTGGTCGCTTACTACCATCAGACCTAAGATGGCCCGAGTTCAGTAATTGACATAGGCAAAAAGCTGTCGTCGGTCCATGAACGAGTGCCTACGAGTTGCTCAATGATACTCTTCAATACGTGAACTGTCATAGGCCACAGGAAAGGAATGAGACAATGGTGAAGATGCGATAAGTTTCATTTGAACGTGAACCAGCCATCGGGTATGTGATGCACTCAACGATGCCATGGAAGCAGTTTGAGGCGAAATGCAATTGAATAAATAAATTAAAGGCCTTCGTGCGTCGTGAACATATGTTCAAAAGTCACACGTGTACACAACGTGACCACACCCTTGCAACGGCCTGTCCATTCTGTCTACAGTTAAGGAGCAACAACATGCTTGTCTGCAACGACTGAAATAATAATGATTGCACAAAACACGAATGGAGTCATTATTATTGCATCATATTTGGTAATTGGTTTAAAATATATTTATTTATTAGATGAACAGATAATTGGTTCATTTAGGGAGGTGAACCGTCCATGCAAAAATATTTCATATTGTCTGACTCAACTCATAGCCACAGCTCTAGTAATGAATCTACCCTCTATATAGTTCATTGGCACGCTCTTCGCAATGTCCCATGTTTGCTAAGTGCCATATTATTTCCAGCCGATTGATCCCAGGACTCCGGGCAGATATCCAGTATTCAAGACACGGGGAACTGTGAATGTGTTTTAACTTATAGCGCTTGACTACTCATCGAAAGACAATGATCTCGAAATTGCAGGCAGTATTCGTACCCGATGATAGCAGACATCAAAGACTATAATTCTCCAAAGCCCGATCATTGGAAATAGGGAAGGTTACAGTTGTGTATATTACATGATGCAATGATACCTAACGAATAATTTTGAAACAGCAAACATTAAAATTTACCAATCTTCCTATTATTATAAAATGATTTATCGTCCCTGCCAGGAAATAATTCGAATGAATACGATGTGCATGTCAATGAATTCCAAAGACGGTGCTGTTTTATTCCTTATTTATTAGCATTTTCGATTAACACCGAGTTAAGGACCCTAACCTACATTGAATCTCTTTACACTTCACAGAAAACTCTGTTGAAATTGAAACGCCTATTTGACTCTTTAAATAACATCCTCCATACTCATACATAACCGTTCATATTTTATCGGACCTAATGGGGAGCCTCGTGAACAACGAGATAAATATGAAAATAATTTTTAATATATAAGAAATCTTTGTTTACCGTCATTGAAATGTCTTTTGCCTTTTACTATGACCTATTCGAGAATTATTCGTTGGTTTCTGATATTCAGTTCTAAAACGAGGACCCCCTAATTGCGGTTGGTGTATTTTGTTCACAGAGAAAATATTATTATCATAATTACTGCTTATGAATTACTTGCTATCAGCCTAATTGGCCATCTATCGAAATAGTTGATGAATTCGGTAACATATTACTGTGGCAATGTTATCTACTGTTAAGTGATTTTGCAGCTGCATAACAATATTTACATGTAACATTTTGTTTCAAATGCTATCGTAAATGAATTAATCTTATGATGCCTAGAAAAGTATCAACGTTCTGGAGTTATTAACTATCGTCTTATACATTCCACTCTTTCCAGAGTTTTGCGTGGTTCTTGTTTGCATAAACCTGGCCTAAGTGGCGTTTGCGATGTTCCTTTGAGAAGATACTGCGCCGTATCTTTCCTTGTTCATTTCAGAACCAGCAAAGATAAGTTTCTGGCTTCTACTCCGGGGGAGAATCTTTTAAATAGTATTGAAAATATTTGAGAATCATGTGAAAACTTGAGGGAGGAATGAATTTGACAGGAACTAGATAAAATGAGGGATTTGTCTCATGAGCAATCATTATATAACTTCATTTTTGGTTAAAGTGCAAAGTGCATGCATTCATAAAGAACGGGCAAACAATTCGTGTGAGAACATATTTAATGTCTCGTATTTATTTCGTTAACTTCATCACGCAATATCAACAAACCATCAAAGAATGGGGGATTTGTGTTGTAATTTGCTTCACTAGACGACGTCTCCGCGATGTCAGCGGACGTTCATGAAGTTATGACAGGATGTGTATCATCTGAGTGCATTCGACGGTCACGTCCCTAACAGCCTAAGTTAAGAAGTGTTCGAATCGTTTCGAGACCCTCTGCTAATTGAACGCATTGGTTCATGATGTATATTTTATTTGTGTCGTGTTCTGTAGTAATTTTGACTAGATATAAACCTTTAATCCTGTTTCAAATGTGCCTAATGGTGTCATACGCTTATGATTGGTCCCCAGCGAAGCAGGAAAAGATATTCTCGTGTTATACCAAATACTGTGTTTGCATTGAATGTTCAGGGCTTTAATGATATACTAGGTTTTCATTTATTTGTAATTATGGACTAAATGACTTTAGAAACGTTTAAACAGCCAATCATAAGAGTTATCAATAATTTTCCTAGGGCAACCCTGGAAGATAACGTCCTTAGTCAATCAAAATATCCGGACCAGATCCGAAAGTTCTCTTCACCTCCATCTATAACAATACTCCTATATATTTCTTAACTTCTCCATCTATATCAATACTCCTCTTTATTTTTTAACAACTCATCATCTCCATCTATATAAAACTCGTATAGATTCGTATATTTTGCGAGGAAGCTGGTCATCAAAACAATGTGAGGCTCTCAGAACTTTGTCCATTTGCGCAGAAGATGGCCTGAGACAGAAACGCAGGAAATGGACGAAGATTGGCTCGGCGTCCTCCCCTCATTTTGTGCAGCATTTCTCCCTGTCGTGACACAGTGTAGGTTATTGTAAAATTAAATAAAATGGTCAGTTAGGTAATTTTATTCTAGATAGGCTGCAATTATAGAATTTAAATAAAAAATTATTCATGTGGCTACCTGGCCAATGACACAAACAATTAAATATAATTTCAAAGAATGCCTCGTTTCACATAAGACCGCTCGTTGGCAGCATTTAGATTGAATGATAGATCAAAGGTAATCCAATTCCAGTGGTCTTATAATCAATTATTAATAATGTTTCTATTCTACTCTATTACTCCAGCGTTTATCGTCATCAGTTTTATAAATTTAACTGTTTTTTACCGATAGGGGTGGGGTGTAGGGATAACCTAGGCAAAAAGATGGATGTGCTTTATCAAATTAGGTGAGTTTGCTCATATCTGTTATTTGAATTCTATTTTTTCCATGACTTATTTGTCATTATTTCTATGTCTGAGTGAATGTTTCGTTATATATTTATGTCTGGATTCATATTCTATATATTTGTCTGTACACATTCGTTTCTATTCTTATTTAATTGGGGTATAATTATTTACTCATTCGGAGGTTGTTTCGTGGGGTACCAGCCTGATATTTAATTTAGGTAATGTTCTGTGTATTTTTTCAGTCGTTTATTTCATATATATAAACGATATTCATAGGAATAGTATATTTTATTAGTTTGGTCAGTTGGCGAGTTTATGTTCATATTTCTTAGGATGCAGCAGCTTCGTTACAAAATTCTGTATATTTCATAACGCATTATCCAGTTTTGAATCTGATATTTCAGTGTTTCATTGACGCGGTGTTCCAATAGCCAGAGTAGATGAACGATATGGATTTATTGTATGTTATAATGTTGTGTTATGTATACCTAGTAATGATCGTTTGATATACGTTGAGTTTTGTATTGTTTTTGGAAATTTGAATAGTTATCACATACAGTGATATGATTTTTTTCAGGATATTTTAGGTTTGCATTTTCCATGTAGCACAATTTTTTGTCATAATTAGTCGGTTATTGCATCATTTTGGTAATTTATATCTATATATGACATTCTGTTACGATTAAGCAGTGGCTATTTTAGTTTAAGGAATGTTAGTTTAACCCTGTTTTGGACTGAGTTGGAGAGTAATTTCATCCGATTTTGTATATACTATAGCGTGTTTGTGTAGAAGTATTCCACACCATTTACTTTAGAATCAGCGTATGTTGCTCGCATGTCCTGTTATCTTATTCACGTCAGTTGTTTGATTGTTTACAGGCTTTTTCTCTCGTTCTTCGCGTTTTTTTAATGTATGTTATGGGTATGGTAGAGAATTGATCTTCTTGCTTAGTTATAACTCGCGTGTTTTAGAATGTGTCTTTCTGTTTTGTATGTTCTCTGTACAGTTTTCATCATCAATGCAATCTGTTGGTTATTGAAACCATATCGGAATGATAGGATATATAACGTTTGTATCTGCAATGTTGAGCATTATTTCCGGTATAAATTAGTTACAAGTTGTTTATTTTTTAGTGTTTTATATATCTTCTTAAATTCTGCTACAATGTTTGACGTAATTATTATAGATACAGAAGATCCCATCTGTTACAAACTCGGAATTGCTGTTAGGCTATCGTATGTTTATTGTAGGACCATTCATCAATATTTACGAGTAGTTAGAGGCGTCCCAGAGTCAAAAGCTCGTTGCGTTACGTTTCTTTTCGACTTACTAAGATGGATACCTTTAGTGTGTTACATTTTTAATGGGAATTAGAACAGAGTAGAGCATCTTATTTGGCTATTGTTATAGTTGTTGTTGTTGTTGTTGTATGAATTTCCCGCGATAACCACAGGAATGTATGTTCAAGAGGTGTGAGTCCGTATTGCATCTATGTGGAATTTCGTCATTGAATCCTAGCAAGCGAATAGTTTAACGTTTTAGAAGACAATTTACTGGATGGAGAGGTCTTGGTGTAGAGGTGGTTTACACTCTTTGGTTGTCATTTGGAGTTCGTCCAAGCTCAACGTGATTTTGTAAGTTCTTGTGGATGTCGGTCTTACCTTCCGTGTGTTTGTTAGAGTGGTTATCAGACAAGCTGCGGATCGTTATAGTGATTTACTTTGGTCGTCAGTGATTAGATCCCCAGATTTTTTATAGCCACACTCTTTGAGACTCATGTCAACCCCATTCTGGACCACTGTACCTATGTATAGATTCGTGGTTATGTCCAGGATGTGACTTTGCTCGACGTTGTTCGAGAGATGATGGACTAAACAGATGCATGGTACGTCTGAGTTTTTGTAACATAACTGGGTGAAGCCTCTAAATTTGTTATATATCAGTGTAAGTTTGCTGAGAGGTGACTTAGTAAAGCATTGTAGAGTTCGTTAGTATGACACAATGGACTTCGATTTTGTCCTACTAGAGGCATAGTATCAGTTAGGTCTAGGAATTTGTTATAGATTTGATCGGATACCGTAATATTTTCATTCGCTATGCATGAACTCAATGTTTTGTTTTAAATGTCAGATATTTTTTTTTCGGTATGACTTTTATGCTGTTATGTTAGTATATGATTTTTTTCATGAACCAGATTACCTTAGGAGTTAAGGTACAAGATTATTTTTATTATTACAAGATCGGTAATGTACATCTGCATCATGTATTGATTGACCATACACCTTTCCATATTGGAGTTGGTTATATCCGCTGGGGAATGGCAGGATACGCCGTATATCACAGTTACTCAATGTCGGTTAGGGTTGAGTAGAGAATCTTATTCAGCTATTTTACATGGAGGTATAATAGGTGGAGGGAGCATTGGCTCATCTCTGTGAAGCCAGTTTTGGTGCTCAGTAGATCTTACTCTGGCAGCCTCAGTCGCCAGTCAGACACGGTAAAGGAAGGGTGTAGCAGCTCGTGCTCTAAGCGAGCATGGTAACCAGCAACTGCGCCGGCAGAGCCATGGAAAGGCTTGCAAAATTCATAGAGAAGTCAGCCAAGCACGCTCAGCACCCACACACCTACCCGTCCGACGGTTGCACTAACACTGACTCCACGTCAAACCGGGCATCTGAGCACGAAAAGTGGCTTCATTCGATTACACACACAACGCAGCTAATGCTCCCTCCACCTATTATACCTCCATGCTATTTTATAGTTGTTGTTGTATGTTTCGATTGGTTATCATAGAAATATATCTGTATTAGGTATAAATTTGTCAATTTTTATTGAATATTGGGTATAAGATGCGCTTAATTGGATAAAATTATCCAAAATTTTGATATGTTTTACCTCTCGAAATAGGATTTGGGTCCGGTTGCCAGTCGTCTAGGAGAACTAATTTACCTAATTTGTGTGGAGTGTTAGTGTTAAAATTATTCAATAATTTATTGTTCATCCCAATTATGTTATCCGTTCGCATGTCTTTACTTGATCCTTATTCCCGCATGTCCGGCTTTTATAAATGTTTGTGATCCGGTTGCAGTTTATACACTTAGAAGTTAGTGAATAATTCAGGCTTTGTTATGAGATTGCGTGACAATTCAGAATAGCTGACTTTTTAGAGCATTCACCAGATCCACTATAGCAGTTTTCACTGTAGGTTTGTACTGTAGAGGGGTCATAAACTTAACCCATCCTAACCTATCCGAACCTAATCTAACCAAGGATTATATTTTCTTCCCCGTTTTTCATATTTTTGTCATGTATTTTTTCATTGATTTAGGCTTCATCCACGTAACTCTGTAGTTTTTACCAATCTTTACCACTTTATATCCCTACATATGCATATAATATTTTTACATTGCTTTTATGCAAGCAATGTCAGTGATTGTTATGGGTGTTGAAGCATTATCAAGTTTTATATATGGTTTTACTGTTAGAATAAGATTTTTTTGCAGTGTTGGATGTGTTGCTCATCCCAGTTGCGTCTATTATAACGCATATTGAATAAATCCACTCTATCATATTTACAACAGATCTGTGATGTAAGGACCGCAGTCAACAAGATACAAGATATAAATCATGTCTAAGATACATAATTAGCGAAATATATACCTATGTACGACACCATAGATCGAATATCAATGAATGCAAAAAGGGTTACCATACACTGCAAAGTACATTAATACCTAGGCAACCTCACCTAACAGTCATCCCAACCAATATTTATTAAATTTTATTCAAGTTTGATGCTTATGTATGTTATTTATATGTATGAAACTTCCACTTGAGCTGTATATTTATAAAATCATAAGCAGTTTGAAATCATTTCTTCAATTTGATCGAGCAAATATCTTATTGCAGATGTTTAGCTTCCAGAATTTTCATCGATATCTCATTTGCATGTTTGGATGAGACTCAGCAGGTAGGATCCAAGAGAGCTAATGCACTCAAATTTGTTACACTTTTTAATGTTGAACAGTTTCACCCCATAGTAGGTTCAAAGATCTAGTCATCCTAACCAACTTAACAAATAAATATACATATTCGTTCAAGGTTGATGATCATGTATGATATTTAATCATTATTTTGTGCAATGTACATATCAAATCTCTCCACACGGCTCTATTTTACATAGGCGTTAAATATCACACACCAGGTACACACATACACGCTCTGTATGCATGTGTAGGATCGGTCACGGGACAATGCAAGCGTATACATGGTTGATGCCGGTATAATGAAGTCAGCTATTCTGAATTATCACGCAATCTCATAACAAAGCCTGAATTAATCAATAACTTTCAAGTGTATAAACTGCAAACGGTTTACAAACATTTATGTAAGCAGCACATGCGAAAAATAAGGATCTAGTAGAGACATGCGAGCGCATAACCTAATTGAGATGTATATTGTATTATTGAATTTTTTTAACCCTAACACTGCACAAATCCGGATGAATTAGTTCGCCAAGACTACGTGGAACCCGACCCAAATTCAATGTCAGGAGGTAAAACATCAATATTTTGGATCATTCCATCCAATTAAGCTTATTTTATACCCAAACTTCCATGAAACTTGGCGAATTAATTCTTAATACACATATATTCATATGATAACCAATCGAAAAATACAACAAGTTTAAGAAAGCTCGATAAGATTCTCTACGCTACCATAACCGACATTGATCAAATGTGATATACGCCGTATTTTGCCATACCCCGGAGGATATAACCTACTCCACTATGGAAAGGTGTATGGTCAATCAATATATGATGCCGATGTTTATTACAGATCTTGTAATAATAGAAATAATCCTGTAACATAACTCCTAAGGTGATCTGGTTCATGAAGAAAAAATCAAATACTAACATAACAGTAATACCGAAAAAATATCTAATATATGAAACAAAACATTGAGTTCATTCATAAAAATGATAATATTACGGTATCCATTCAAATCAAAAACAAATTCCCAGACCCAATTGATGCCATGCCTCTAGTAGGACAAAATCGAAGCCCACTGTGTCATAATAACGAACTCCACAATGCTTTACTAGGTCACTTCTTAGCAAATTACCACTGATATATAGCAAATTTAGAGGCATCGCCCAGTTATGGTACAATACCTCAGACGTACCATGCATCTGTTCAGTCCATCATCTCTGAACAACGTCGAGCAAATACACATCCTAGACATAAGCAAGAATCTATACACAGGTACAGTGGTCAAGAAAGGGGTTGACATGAGTCTCAAAGAGTGTGGCTATAAAAAATCTGGAGCTTGTCAGATAACCTCTCTAACAAACACACGGAAGGCAAGACCGACATCCTCAAGAACTTACAAAATCATGTTGAACCTGGACGAACTCTAAATGACAACCAAAGAGTGTAAATCACCTCTACACCAGAACCCCTCCATCCAGTAAATCGTCTTCTAAAATGTTGAAATATACTCTTGCTGGGGTTCAATGACGAAATTCCACAAAGATGCAGTACGGACTTACACCTCCTAAACATACAATCCTGTGATTATCATTGAAACAACAACAACAACAAGTATGAAAATAGCCAAATAAGATGCTCTACTCTGCTCTAATTCACATTAAAAATGTAATACAATAAGGGTATCCATCATTGTAAATCGGAAATAAACGTAAACGCAACGAGCTTCTGCCGATTTGACACCTCTAACTCCTCTTAAATATTGAGGAATGGTCCTACAATAAACATACAATAACCTAGGAGCAAGATCGAATTTGTAACAAATGGGATCTACTATATCTATTATAACCTCGTCAAACATTTTACCAGGATGTAAGAATATATATAAAACACTATAATATAAAACTTGTAACTAATTTATATCTGAAAACAATAATGTTAAACGTCGTAGATACAAACGTAATATATCCAAATATTCCGATATTGTAAAAATAATCAACAAATTGCATTGAATATGGAAACTGTACAGAGAACATACAAAACTGAAAGACACACCCTAAAACTCTCGAGTTATAACAAAGCAAGAAGATCAATTCTTTACCATACCCAAAACATACAATAAAAAACCGTGACGAACGAGAAAAAAAGCATGTAAATAACCAAACAACTGACGTGAATAAGATATCAGGACGTGGGAGCAGTATACGCTGAAACATAAAGTAAATGATGGGGAATACTTCTAACGAACACGCTGTAGTATATACAAAATCTGTTGAAATAAATCACAAACTCAGTCCAAAACAGGGTTAAACTAACATTTCTTTAACTAAAGTTGCCACGGCTTAACCGTAACAGAATGTCATATATGCATATTAAATACCAAAATGATGCAATAACCGACTAATTATGCCAGAAAAAAATGTGCTACCTGGAAAATGCAAACCTAAACTATCCTAAAAAAATCCTATAACTGTATAAGATACCGCTTCAAAATTCCAAAAAACAATACAAACTCAACATATATCAAACGATCATTACTAAGTATACATAACACAACATAATAACATACAATAAATCCATATCGTTCAGCTACTCTCGCCATTGGAACACAGCATCAATTGAACACTGATATAACTAATTCAAAACTGGATAATGCGTTATGAAGTAGCTATACAAAATCTAGTAACGCAGCTGCTGCATCCTAAGAAATATAAACATCAACTCATCAACTGCCCAAAGTAATAAACCATACTATTCCTATAGATATTACATAGATATGAAATAAACATATATAAAAAAACACAGAACATTGCCTAAAATTCAATATCAGGCTGGTACCCCACCAAACAAACTCCGAATGAGTAAATTATTCCCAAGTAGATAAAAATACGAACATTTATGTGCAAAAGAATATATAAATATATAATCCAGACAGATATATATACACATATAACGAAACATTTACTCAAACATAGAAATAATGACAAATCAGTCATGGAAAAAATACAATTCAAATAACGTATAGGAGCAAACTCACATAATTTGCCAAAGTGCATCCAACTTTTTGCCCAGGGGATCCCTACACCCCACACATCCAGAAATATGTTATAACACTATCCCTACCAGAACCGAATAAATAAATATACAACGAGCAACAGTTAGTGACCAACTATACCCCAATGCAACCATCTAGAGAAGAAAAAACATATATAATTACAGTAAACATCATATAAATAATAAAAATTAAAATGCTCCGAACAAAAATATTGCCAATCTAGCCCGCAAGCCTGGCATCCAGCCCGGCATCCCACCCCCCTTCTCTCACGCCCCCTTCGCGTCGGCCGCCTTCGCGTCAACCGCCTCCGCGCCGCTGAAATGTTATGTGCAAATTCATGATGACCGGACAAAATTAGCGTTTCTGCGACATTATAGCAACTGACATA
>SDVV010038795.1:0-10695 GCA_016164225.1 Gammarus roeselii | reverse complement strand
AGTACAGTTTGGAATCCTACCCAGGGCCCGTAGTCGCTGACAGCAGCGACTATACATGAATATAAATAAAGCGATATGCAAAGTGTATAACACCTCTTTGTTATTGGATCTAGTCCATACAATGCTGACTCGTCGAGTTTTACGGGATGCTCAGATGTCCCTCCACTCGTCAACGTCTCCTACGTCACGTAATCCATATGGAGGGACCACCTGCTTTTGGAGGGGAACCGAAAAAATATGCAAGGCAAGGGATTTCTTCGTGTAATTTAAGCTAGGGTTAACAGGCCTAAGACCTACAGTTTCTCGGGCATACACAACGCGGCTCTTTGTTGTAATGTTCGGTTAGCAATGTTTCCAAATATATGTGCTAGCGGAGGCTGATCATAACAAATACATAATTTAATTGATGTCTAGTACTATATTCTAACCAAAGCGTTCTATAGAGGGATGAATGTATTCATCAACCTAGTTTTTTTTGTCGACAGCTCTTGCGAATTCAGCACATAAGTCATAAAACAAGAAACAGCGAAAGGTCGTTTCAACAGTAATTTTCCCCACCTGGATACCTGACAGGTATGAGTTGAAATGTACGTGAGCAATTATACGGGCGAGTCAATTACCACCTTTGATATGAAGCTCGTGTTATTGTTAACCACGGGTTGAACCGCATGCAACGCAACCTTGTGCATTATGTTATTACACCGCGACGACACTCCCAAACTCTTAGGCAGCCACTGTTACGTAACCAGCCCCTGACCCAGACACCACCGCCCAGGACTGCATGCGAATGAATTCAGCACTCAGAAGAGCTTCTGCAAAACGCTGCAGAATGATCCCTGCCCAGACGGGGTATAGGGCTGCTATAGCATGCGGGAGGCAGTATGGGCAAGCATTTGGTTCGTGGTCCAACCGTGTTACATAAAGTCTGCTTTGACATCAAGCAAGAGAGCACTTGTGTGGCGAGGATGCAGCTACGAATGGCGTCAGAGAGCTACCTCACAGGGACTATTTCCACTAGGAGTCTCTCCTAGGGAGGGCCTCACAGGGACTATTTTTGAAAGGAGTCTCTCCTAAGGACGGCGTGCATCACTTGTTTGGAGTTCGGATGGAAAGGATTGATGATAAAAAAAAAAGGTGAGTTCAACAAACTTTGGTCAAAGAATCTTCTGACTTGATTGCCCGGGTTGGATCTCCGATAACAGTGGAAGTCGCATGAATAAAATTCCGTCATAGAAAGTGTAAAGGGTCACATTTAAAGCGTGGATAAATTGGTCCATCTGGTTGAATTCATAGAAGCCCTTTGTGAGCGATAATGTAAGTGAATTCATGTGCTTGCTGAATATTGTTATACCGAAAGGTTCAATCCCTGGAAATTAGTTTGACAACATCTTCATGATTGATGATTTTCCCATACGATCGACCATATCATTTGCCTTTTTTCAGCAGGATGACAGTGTGTTCAGCTGACACAGTGTACTTACATAAATAGTGAACAGACGCCGTCCATCACAGTGGATCGATCATGTCTCCCAGCACCGTGTAACTCGATAAAATTATTTTCCTTTGATACTAGAATCAAATTACAGTAAATTACATTTCAGTTTCAGTTTCCCAAAGCAATATTCCGTCTGGCGTCGGTGTGTTCATACTTACCAGAGAACGTGAGATGCCTCTTGATCGCCGCAACAATCATGTTTTATACTTTAAGATATCATTTAAATGCAGCACTTTACAATAATTTCCCAATGAAACTTCGCCTATTATCATCCAATTGAAACGTGGAAAGAAACTTGCATGGAAAATCGTAAATGACGACTGTCGAAAAAGAATTCGCCCTCCTCCAGAGCCTGTGCTAGAGTACTCCTCCAGAGCCTGTGATAGAGTACTCCTCCAGAGCCTGTGATAGAGTACTCCTCCAGAGCCTGTGATAGGGTACTCCTCCGGAGCCTGTGATAGATTACTCCATCAGAGCCTGTGGTAGAGTACTCCTCCAGAGCCTGTGATAGAGTACTCCTCCAGAGCCTGTGATAGAGTACTGCTCCTCAAGAGCCTGTGATAAGAGTACTCCTCAAGGGCCTGTGATAGAGTACTCTTCGAGAGCCTATGATATCAGTACTCCTCAAGAGCCTCAGACAGCAGTACTCCTGAAGAGCCTATGATAGCAGTACTCCTCAAAAGCTTTTGGATGATGGGTGGCATAAAATGATAACTTCAAAACTGAATGGAACATTGGTTTTTATTTCAAAACGTCATACAAGCAAGCTGTTAAATGATGTTTGCATGTAAAGGAGCAGCGACAGTAAATGAGAAACGTACATAAAAATCGTTGCATTCGATATGAGCTATCAAACGATCTATTGCATGGCATAGGAACGTCATAGCTGATGAAGGAATCACTCTACAAGAGCTTCCAAATAATGTATTTCAAGTCCTGAGAATGTCACAGCTAATGAAGGAACTACGTTACAAGAGCTTCCAAATATTGTACTGCACGTCATCAGAACGGCATAACTGATGAAAAAATCACTGTACAAGAGCTTGAGAACGTCATAGCTGATGAAGGAACTACGTTGCAAGAACTTCAAATAATGTATTGCACGTCGTGAGAACGTCATAGCTGATGAAGTAATTTCTGTACTAGAGCTTCCAAATAATGTATTGCACGTCGTGAGAACGTCCTAGCTGATGAAGTAATTTCTGTACTAGAGCTTCCAAATAATGTATTGCGCGTCATGAGAACGTCAAAGCTGATGAAGGAATCTGCTTACAAGCGTTTTCATTCCGAATTATGTTTTGCACGTAATGAGAACGTCATAGCTGATGAAGGAACTACGTTACAAGAGCTTCCAAAGGATGTATTGCACGTCATGAGACTAATTGTTCTATTATAAAGTTGAATTCAGTTACCCGTGACTTGGTCAGCTTGTTACAGACCAATTTTCCGCTCAGTATATTTGTGAATACTTCGCAGATGATTTTAACCTATTAATCAGTTAATAGTTTGATAAGTTGACTACGTTCGGATGATTTTAGTTGATTTAATTTATCATCAAAATTCAATTTCCGTTTCAAAGTACGTTTATCACACATCACGAAACGATGTTTCCATCATTAATCCACGTAGGTTTGCTGTCTGGATAATCTTTGTGAATCACGTAGATTTGCTGTCTACCTCGTCCAATTCGGCTTTTCAAGACCTTGATGGCTCAAATATCAGGTCTGTCCCAATGAACTAGTTCCTGCCTGTAGGCAAAACGTTTGATGGGTTCATCAGAATCGAGCGGTGTTATTTCATAGGTCGGAGGGTAATGTTTTTGATTAATACGTGAAATACGAAACACTTCCTTCGTGAACTTTGGTTCGTGTCCTCTCCTGGATATCTTGAGACAGGGATCACTGCACTGTAAGCGTACGTACGCTCTCACTTTTAGTTGTGTACTGGGCACTTTATTTCTTTTACGTCGTATTTTATACAATTTGGACAACACTGCTTGGATTTCTCTTAGGTCGGTCAACAAATAAACATGAAAGGGGACCCGGCCCACTAATGATGAATGTGGTGTCATATTTTACGTATTCACAATTGTTTGCAAGTCATCAATATAGCGTTCCGTCTTTTTAGCATGCATATATTTACCCAACTTATGTTTTATAGTCCGTATTACTCGTTCAGCAGGTGATGCTTTAATCGCCTTGTTGTAGGTGTAATAAATGGATATGTTCTTGCCGGTCATATAAGCTCTAAAGTTTTTATTTGTAAGCTCGCTTCCCTGATCCGAACAGATCCGAGTTGTTGGCCATACTAATTCGTTGAATATAGTATCAAATGCTGCAATCATATTTTAAAATGTAATAGCTTCAAGGGTTGTACACGCAGATATTTGCTGTATTTATCAATGACGATCAATAAATATCTAATTCCGTCATTTTAATCTGCACAATCTTTCATTTAGGCAATATCCGCACATAGAATCGATCCAAGTCGCGCAGGTGTGAACATGCGTCTGCTAAATTTCAAAGGAGCTTGTTTAAATTGTGTAAAAGTCTCTGACCCTTGTAAAAAATTTTCGACATCGCGTCTTGTTGTAGACGGACAAATATTCGTATAACTGTGATGAAGGGCCTTCGCGCTAGAGTATGATCCAACAGTCTCTGGATTGTAGTAGACACTCTCCATTCTAATTCAATACAAATCTCAAATCTGGCATACATTATATTTTATAGAGGCAGCACTTGTTTAATTGCATATCCTGCAATTTGTGCTCTAATCAAGAGTTTTGAATCACTTGGGTGTCTGAAATTAACCAAGATGTGCCCATATGGTTTTTGTTCCACATGCGTCATGTATACGGAGATAAACGATTCAATCATGTCTTTTGCATGGAATGTCTTGCCAAAGTAACGTAATTGATTTATATCGCGCATGCATAGGATAAGAAAGTGTGTGGTATTCAAAGATATTGTACGGTGGAATGGATTTGAGTGAAAGAGCAATTGGTTTAAATATATCGCACTGATATTTGCGTGGCGGCCCCGACAAAAAACATTTGCAATAATACGTAGTGACTCGGATTCTAACATGAAATCGTCATACACTACAAGGAGTTTACATATAGTTTGTTTGGATAATGAATCGAATGCGACTTGTCCTGTACGTATTTTAGCTTTTTTCATGTTTTCTTACAGATAAATGCTCTGACCCCGAAACGACCATCTCATCGAAGCTATAAATGTATTTAATGATTATTTTTCCAACAAGGACACTCTTCCCACAAGATGAGAACCCGCTCACAAACAATCGAGTGGATTTGTTAAATATATGATATCGTGATACCTAACAGTCTCCATCTTACCCAACAGATTCTGCACAACTAACTATTTTTAAATTAACCTTTAATTTATATATACTTTCTCTTTTTTGCAGATGTATTTCATCAAGGATGTGCTGAAATCGATGACCCGTTCGGCGTCACCAGGTAATTTTCAGCGGGGGCTATTCACATCTCTAAAGTTAGATCGGTCATGCAAACATCTTTGACATCAACCAATGTGGATTCCGTATGTTTTTTCCAGCAATCGATTTTATCTTCGTTAATTCATTTCTATTTGTATTCAACAGATCGTGGTGACAACTCGATCGGGGCAGACCAGATCAACCAGGGACTTCATGGATAATAATGTATGCTTAACGAAAATGTCTACATATCTATGGAGTCTGTAATCAAACTATTCCATGATAGAGCATAAACAGTGTTATATTTTTTCTAATTACTTATAAACAATTTCAGGTGCAGACTGCCGCAGTACCCTTCAGTAAATTATCCGTATCTGGGCTATCCGCTGGCCAGTCATCGCCCAAACTATCACGGCGATCCTAGGTACGGTAACCCAAACTATCAGCGTCATCCGCTGCCTGTACATCACTACCAGCAACGGCCACAGCCTCAAGCATGGCAACCTCGACAACCGTGGCAGAGACCGCCGATGAAGCCTCAAGCATGGCATCCTCGACAACAACCGTGGCAGAGACCGCCGTAGCAGACACATGCGAGTTACTACCCGCATCAGACTACAGAAACTGACTTTTACAAAGTCGGACATGATGCATTACAAAGGTCAGTTTTTTATCAACGAAAACATTTTTTATTAATAGTGTTAACATCTTCCTTCAGGAACATCTTCACCATAGGTTGAGAAGGCGTTATAGAATGATTTGTCTGGTATATCCATCGTTAGGGGCTTGTCTTCCGAGATTCGCTCAAGTGACTGAGATGTACTGCGCTCCAGCATCGTAATCTCATGACTGAGGAAGCTAACTATTAAGTCAGAACTTAGTACAATTCTAGACTTGTGCATTTTTGATTTAGTGTTCAATAACACAAGCGATATTTCTTCCGAGTTACACTGCAGTTCCACACTCGACAAATCCTGTCTTATTAAAATAGACACTTGTTCCTTCATCTTCAAAATGATCAAGATAACTTTAAATGTTGGTAGTGTCGTTGACACAAAATTGCCAGCTTCAATGAATGCAAACCTCTGGAGAGTCCAGTTATAGGTCACTGCAAGATTTCCTACTTTTATCAACTCCATTTTTCGGACTTGTTGATCAATCTTTAGGAGGAAGATGTTTACTCGACTAGAAGCTGATTATGTGTGTGTCCCCCGCCTCAGCGATGCCAGTTTTATGTGAACCCACCACTGACGCAGCCAAACAGGTAACACGTATATCGGTTTCATTTTAATATCGTTTTGATTCCGTATTGATTTGGTTTTGTTGTCGTACATCTGGCAGCGTATGACCTCTGGCGGTATATGGCATGCCTCTTGCCAAAATTATCGTACACTGTTGTATAAAATGGCGAATGCTGCAGCTCAGATATTATTTGTACTCTTGATCTTGTTTGTGACTGACAGTTGTTCTACTCTCGATGTAAGTACTGCCAGTTCTAACAAGTATTTTGTTTTTTTGTTTTATTGTAGAAATATCTTTCTGTAACTTTGTCAGTCTATTTTTTATTGTTTTAAAGACATGTCCGTTATTTGTTCATATAATTTGTATTGTTTTATTCATGTAGGATGAACCAAAACGATATGGCGGATACGGTATTGTTGGAGGACGTAGGGAGTAGACCATACCGAAATGAGGCCTGTCCGCCCCTCGCATGCCCTAGCGCAAGCCTCGCAATGTCCGCAAGCCCTAGCGCAAACCCGCAACCTAGTGCTGCTGCTGCTGGTCCGTCTTCGGAACAGCCCGGTGTTCAGCCTACTGCTCCGGAACAACCAGGTGTTCAGCCTACTACTCCGGAACAACCCGGAGTTCAGCCTACTGATGGTTCGACTCCGTCTTCGGAACAACCCGGAGTTCTGCCTACTGATGGATCGGCTCCGTCTTAGGACCCATTCGTCGCTCAGGCTACTGATGGATCGGCTCCGTCTTCGGACCCATTCGTCGCTTAGGCAACTGATCCGTTGCGTGAGCCTATATTTCACCAACCTACCTCTATAGGAATTCTGGAAAACAATTTTGTCCTTTAAAATTTATACCATACACTGAACATGTCAACATATCTGCATTGATTACATTAGGACGTGAGGAATTAGTGGAACACACGGAATCTTAAACAGACACATTCCGAAGATTCTAATGCATCGTGAATATAAAATGAGCAAAATAATGGAGGATGCATCTGTAGATGACATGGACTGGGTGACTAACACAAAAGCGATCCAGCTAACAAAAACCACTTTGCCATCTGAACTGATTGGGGATCTCGGGGTAGATTTACAAAATAAATTAAAAAAACAGGAGCGAGAAGGAAGTGGCTGGAGCATTTATACAGTAACAAGTGTAGAGCTTAAATTCGACAGGACAGGGGTTAATGGAACAAAACGTGTAGGGGATTATGTTCCTTGGCCCAAAAACTGCTCAAGCCAGCACCATATAGTCAACATAAAGATAAAAAACAATAATTGTGTATTGACAAGCCTCATCGCGCACTTTCACTTGAAGCAGGAAACAAACCTTTAAAAAAAGACGTGAATCATAGTTTACTTATCTCCCGTACAAAGATACATTCTTTAATTTCCCAGAACTTGCCTTGAACAAACCTGTTGCTCTATAAGATTTACCTATTAAAGAAAGGGAATGTGAAGGTAACATTAGACTCTATCAGCTTACAAAAGAGAAGGAAGGTTATGGTCTTGTCAGTGTATACAGAGGTAGTTTAGAAACTTGTGAGGAGCGCACGATCCATCTTGTGCAAATCTTAGATGCCAACCATGTCGCGCTCATACCATGTTTCACTACATTTATGAAAACATTTAGACAGGCGAGATGTAGCAGTACATTTTTTGCCCATTCTGCATGCAAGGCATGAATGAAAGGAAAAAAGCTGGGCACATAAAATTTTGTTCGTCCAGCACCGGCTTGCAAAACATCAGTATGCCTAAAGAAGGTGAAATGTACCAATTCTCAGCCATGCATGCAACAATGAAACCACCAGTTGCTTGTTATTATGACTGTGAATCGTTCAGGAGCCATGTCAAGAGGGGAAACATGTAGTCAACATACACAAATTGTGCATGTACTGTTATACTCAAGTGGATAACGACGGTAAAGTTGTAAGACACAAAGTTGTCGATTCGACTTGAGTCCTCCTTGAGGAGATGGAGACACATCTTGTCAAAAATATGTTGCTGTATTATAATGATTACATAGACGCCTTACCATTGTACCCCGAACCCGTCCTCACATAACAAGACTTGAAAAAATATTGCGAAAGCAAAACATGTGAGTGTTGCGGGGACACTTTTGGAGAAAAATGTAAAAAAAAGAGTTCGCCACCATAATCATTACATCTAGGGTGTTTTTAGGCCCATTAAAGAAGTAATATCTGGCAACTATACTGGGGCTCTGTGCTTTAATTGTTACCTCAGAATCACGGAGAAACTCAGGTTCATACCTTGCATAGCTCACAATGCATCAGCCCATGACATGAGATTTA
Organism: Gammarus roeselii; assembly: GCA_016164225.1. Lineage (NCBI taxonomy): Eukaryota > Metazoa > Arthropoda > Malacostraca > Amphipoda > Gammaridae > Gammarus > Gammarus roeselii. The sequence goes on along the minus strand of SDVV010038795.1, from coordinate 2,188 downwards.
TATTAAGAGGATTGGACGTGACTAATTTCTCGAATATCCGTGTGCTGCCAAAACCATCAGACAAAATGTTCAGCATCTCTGTCTCCTTGAACAACAAGACGTTACAGTCAACTTCGAGGTAAAGGAATATCGGACTCTGATTATGCTGAAGTGATTGAAATAAGACAGGCAGCCAACTGTAAGACCCTTCGTGACTACATGATTATCTACCTCCTCATCGGCACGCTGCTACTGGCAGAAGTCTTCCAAAAGTTTAGGGAGACCATGACACGCGGCTACAACCTGAACCCCGTCCATTTTGTGAGTTCCCCTGGCTTTGCAATGCAAGCCGCTCTCTGCGAAGGCAAAATGAAACTGGAGTTGGTCAAATATATCGATCTGCTCCACTTGATTGTCAAAAATACAAAAGGCGGATTTGTGACGTTGACGAAAAGTCTTACCAAGAAGAACAATCCCTGATGCAAAGACTTTGACCCGAAACTACCTGTGGCTTCAGCAGCAATGTGGAACTTTAACAGTCTGTATAGTGCATGCTTGAGTGAGCCCTTTATCATTGGCAAAATCCACCAGCTCACACCTGAAGAAATTCAAGCATTCGATTTGGTAAAAGCGAACTGTTCTGGCAAGTACACGTACATTGTCAGCGACAAAGTTGCAAGGAAAACAGACGAGCTGCCACTACTGCTGCATCACAAAGAGGTTAGCTTGGACGATGTTTCGTCCTTCACAAAAAATCTCTTGGCAGGCTCGGAACAACTCAAAAACAGAAAACGAGCAGAACGTAAACTGGTTGTTAGTCATCTGCCCCAAACTGACAACCTTGTGGTTCTGGAATTATTGCAAGAACTCCTCAGACAAGGACTGGAAGTCACCAAGGTTCATCGAATATTTCGAATAAAACAGGAACCTGTCTTCAAATGCTTCATTATGAAAAATATCCAGAAACGTCAGGAGTCTACAAACTCCTTCGAAAAGTCCCTATATGAGCTTTGATTAAATAGTATATACGGGAAGCTTTTGTTCAATCCGCTCAACAGAAATCTAGAGGCAAAGGTCATCTGTACAGCCAATGAGTTCCGAAAACACGCTGCCAACCCCCTCCTGAAAAACTGCTACGCCATCGGCCCCGCAACAGTCATCATGATCTTCAAGCAAAAAAAAATCCGAATGGTTCACCCACTTCAAGTTGGGTTCTACGTGCTTGAAAAAGCTAAAGCCAAAACCTACATCTTCTTGTATGACACACTGAAACCACGCTACGGTGACAACGTCTCGCTCATCTACTCGGACACAGACTCGTTGCTGCTCCAGTTCAAAGGTGTGGATGACATTGAGGCGGGAATGCGTACGCCTACACTGGCTGCATTCATGGACTTCTCCAACTACCGAAAAATTCCCCCTTGTACGATGAATCAAAGAAAGTACGGCTGGGACTACTGAAAAGTGAAACAGCCAACCACTACCCGAGTGAAATCATTTGCTTGCAACCAAAGTGCTACAGTATATTGCTCGAGTCCGACGCCACAAAAGGGGTGTCAAAAGGGGTGCTAAGGGTGTCAATTACCAGACACAAGCCAAAATCATACATGAACAATACAGAGACATAAATAACCAGAAAACCTATACATACTTTGAGACCATACAAAACATTCGCGCGCAAGCATGCCAGCTTCAAACTGTACGCACTATAAAAAAATGCCTGAATAAGTTCGAAAATAAACGCTACTATGTCGATGCGTGTACAACTCTTGCCAATGGGCATCCAGACATTGCCAAAAAATCCATTGAAGTTGAACCTACCGTCACTAAAAAGAGGGAGCGATGTGTCGTAGATGATGATACTAATGTAAACATGGATTTAACCTGAAAGAGACGTAAACCGGGTGAGGCCGTCTCTGACGAGTGTACTCGCGTGATTGATGAAAGCTTATCCACGTTTTCAGGTTTTATCCTCTAAATGATCCTAAAATGTTGTAAATTTGAACACATGTAAATAAGTAAATATATATATATTTGATGTCTACAAGCAGTTTGTTGTCAGTATGACGTAAAACCCAGTGCCGGATGCAGGAACCGGAGGACTTTTTTGTCTATGTCCCATCGCTGGGCAATAGCCAATTGTACCAAACAAACACATCTACAAGTTTTACTAACAACATTTATCCAGGAATACAACTGCAGGAAGAGT
>SDVV010038794.1:0-10695 GCA_016164225.1 Gammarus roeselii | reverse complement strand
TATATATACATACATATATATATATATATGTATATATATCCAATCGTGCAGTACAATTTTGTTCCCCTCGCCTAAGAGGGAATCTAAACAAGATGGACTTGTTCAGCAACATGCACCTAAAATAATTCCGGACGACTTGACGAACTAAAATTGATCCCACTTGAAAAAGGTGACTTATAGGTCAGTTTATAAAAATCTTTAAATACCTAAAAGGGTTTACTAGAACTAGCCCCGAAGGGCCTCTTTGACCGGGATTATAACCTAAGGAACCGAAATGACGGACGAAAAATGAAGCTAAGCTATTCAAAATAACTGTGGCCGAAAACTTCGTTCCAATCATGATACCAGCAATTTGGAACCATTTACAACATGATATGGTTAACAGAAATGACGTAAACATCATTGCAAAACCGCTTCTACAAACACTGAGACTAATCCACCCACTTACTAAGAAAACGTGACGTAAGGATTTTGGCCACCGACAGTGGCAAAAACCTCCAGCAGCCCATGAACGATGGGCTCTTCATTAACTCGGCGCTCGTTGCTAGAATTGACTCTTCAGCTGTCTCAGAGCTACTGAAACTACTACTACTCTGATAAGTGGCAAAGTGAACTAATGCTGACGGAAGCGCATTTGTTCCCGTGCCAATTAATTACTGGTGTGAGACGAGAGTCAGTATCAGTGCAGGTTAGTGGAGACGATTACGGAGGAACACTCTTTGTACTGGGGCACCCAGAAGCCAGTCTAATCAGTGAGGAATATGAAAAAAAAGCACCACCGCACCGATGTCATTAAGGATTTGTAGATACTAATGACTTCCCGAAGTTCCGTCTCTCTAACGCAATCCAAAGTCAAATATATGGCATATCAAGAGCAGTTAACGCCTTGGCATTGACGCTGAGCAATTTAAAATCTAAAACAAACAACCTCATTAAATTTCCTTTTTTAATTTCGATGTGTACACCTTTAAATCTGTGTATGTAAAAAAATGAAACAACTCTGATACGCGTTTTTGTTTACTATATTTTTGCTCAAAAACTTCATGAGGTGTTAGTGCGAAAACCGTTTGGCTATTCGTTGTCATTATTTTACTGTATGACTATGTCGCCAAATCTGCATTTACGACCAATAAAGATGCGTTCAAAAACTCCTCATCGCTGTAGTCCCATAAGATAACAACGCTTGATATATTGTATAAATGGTAAATAACTGATCAATTTCACTTTCGTTACGTAGAGAATTCACTCTCCTTAAGTTTCGTCTGAAGATAATCTCTGAGATTTCGGAGCATCAATAATAAATCATTGTTTATCATGTATTTTAGTGTCTGACAAGGTAGGCCGCTCAACGAAAAGACAAGTAAACGAGATAAATTTGTAAGTCAACTATGCAATCGACATGGAGGGAGGCATGTCGTGCGTTTCGAGCTTGTCCATGGAAACTGCTTGTGTACGACGACGCCAGGACTTAAGTGAGATTTCATTAAAACCGGGAAATTTTCTTATTACAAAAAATCTCGTGATCCTTGGAACTGTTGCCCTGAACCCCTTAGTTTAGAAGAAATCTTGCTTTTGTTATCTCGATCGTGTCCAGGGAAAGGCAGTTTATAGTCGTCGATATTTAGCCAACGAATTTTTAAATTTCCCAAATTATCATGGATTTACTGTAGTTGATATATAATCTTCAATGGGTTCCAATGTTTCAGTTCGTGCTTTCAGAACCGGTTATGCTGCTAGCGCAGTAACACCTGAAGTCACGAACTTGTTTATATACAGCCAACACCAAAATCCGAAAAGTTGCTATCCTGCCAAAAAAAGGAATCACCGCGTTGCAACCCTAATTTGCGCTTAAGGAGAAAATTTTCTCAGTGCCGATTTTTAGTTTAAATTATGATGTATCAAAATAACGGTTTCCTGAAAAGCTCACAACGATGGAACAGACGTTTGTCGAGATACCGCACCCTGAAGTAAAATGTTTGTGAAGCGCACAAGTTGTACCGTACTAAATTGTGCAGGATATGAAAAAATCGCTATAGCAATCTTATAAACAGGTTATCAGATCCTATTAAAAAGTTGTTTGTATATTTACACATGAACCGGCAAAGCGTGATCGTGGCTTATTAAATACTTCATGAACGTGTTAAGGTATTTAATTGTTCCCAGACAAGATCAATGGAAAACATAAACTAGAACACGTGAGTCTTTACTAAATCAGATCCTCTTACAGTGGTACGCAACACCGTCCCGCCCGCACAATAATTGAAATACACTGAGCATATTGAATTGATGCAAACATTGAAAATGTTGATTAAGTTCAAATATGACAATGACCATGAAATGATTTCAGTGAAAGGAAACTAGTTTCTGAAAAGCAAAACACTGAAAAATATTTATGATGCTGTTATATAATCTGAGACAAAGCAGGTTGAAATTCATACATCAAAAACTGCCCTCGTGATGTACAATTCAAGAAATGTGCTATACCTGAGTTCGGTTATGGAAAACTGTAGACAAATATTGATGGATGCCAATGTAACGAGAGGCTCTTCTTCCATTTACGCCATAACACGTCAGAATCCATGCATAACTGACAAAGCCTCGACACTTTGAACCTCGGTTTGGGCATTAGACAGACGGACGCAGCGGGTACGACTGTGAAGATCTTTGAACATGGAAGGCTATGGGCTCAGACCTTTAGGTTGAGTAGCAAAATACATGGCGTTAATGGTTCATTTGTGACAAAAAAACATAAATTTTCTCACGAGTAATTTCTTTACCTGTTTCAAATAACTCGCCATGTATTTTAAGCACGAGAGGATGCGTACCCGTAAATCTCCAGGTAATATATTTCGTGCTCACCCTTAGATTTGGAGTAGGTCGTGCCCTCACCCCCTCTCTCCCCATCCCTCGAAAAGCTTAAATTTATGGAAGCTAAATTTAGTATTAAAATTTTGCTAGAATGATCATTCCATAATTCTGTTTTCTAGAAAGTAAACGAAATTCCTTCCCCTACTGTACATCAGCGAAAAAAACTCATTAACGATTGTAGTTATTTGCGTTGTATATTTGAACTTTAGTCATAATTTGATCACTATCAGATATTATTTCAACAACTTTAAAATCAGAATAAAATTCTCGATAGCAAAGTATTTTTGTTTTCTGCTGATCAAGCGATAGTCGAAGTGTAAACGATTTGTTCGCAGTGGTCCAATAAACTTGTATTAAAATAAAAGAATGATTGGCCAGACGGTTTCCGCGGTATCACTTCTTGAAATTGTCCGGTTGTGGCGTTATAAATCAATTTCATCAAGGAAATATTTAATAAATCCGTTCATGACGACGTTTAATATCAATTTCAGCGGGTGGTTATTCGAACACCGTTTCCCAATCATTTTCAAGTTTTCATTGAATCTCATCAAAGGTTTTGTGAGGTTTTTACAAAACAGTCTAGGGATTTACGTCAATTAGCAATATTAACATTTAATTGTTATTATATTTATTCAACGGTATCCACAATTCTGGACTTTTGCATTTATGCAATAATATTGATGCCAATGAGCATTTTTCGTCCAGTTACCAGAGATGCAAAATATTAACCAATACCATCCTTCAGCGGATGTGGCTTGTAGAAGTTGCAGTGAGCAAGAATTCGACCACATCGGCTCGTAGATTCGATCAAAAATTGCAAAATACTCCTTAGTACGACCTACAAGATAATGAAACTTGGTCTACATCCTAAACCTTCCAAATGCCATCAATCTCAAGAGTTTACCAAGCTGCTGCACACGAGACAACGTTTGTAATTTCGTCGTTCGTTTAACACCAGCAACGTCAAGATGATATTTTCAGACGATGAATAATTCAACTTGAGACCACATTCTAACCATAAAAACACATAATGCCGGTGAAGTGAAATTCCGTTTCGTCACGCTGACTCTATGAAACAAGGCGTTGAAATGATTATGGCATGTGCAACCATCGTAAGCGGGAGTGCTAGCGGTATCTGGGTTTGAAGACGGCCTGGCAGTCTATTTCAAGAAGTACCTTAATATGCTTAAAGTTGAAACACAAATATTTACATTCAAATACCTTTTCATGATGATTCTTTAGGAAAAGGAGTCCTGTTCGTTGCTACGTTACAGATTAAATAATGCAAACAAAATCGCCACTGTGTGTACATTCAATACAAAAGTGACGCACCCTATCAAATATTTGCCTATAAAATTGAACATTAATTTGGTTTAGAATTTGTCTGCATAGGAGTGGGTGGGGCATTGGATCTTAGCGCCCCAAGTATTTTTTTTTACATTCTGCCGTTGTTGCGTTGTTAGCGATCCAAAGGGAAATCATTAATCACTTTTGTTATTTCTTGTTGTGAATTCAGTTTTGCCCTTTTGTTCGTGCGTAATTTACGCCTATCTCTTGTAATTTTGCAATTCCTAATGATTCCTAAAAACATTTATGAAATAACGATATGAATTCCCACAACAGATTTTATTGTATTCATCGCGTATTAAGACTAAATATTTGAATGACTAGTTAGTTCTCTTCTTGCCATGTATTTGCTTGCCTCCTTCCTATTCATTTTATATCTAGATGTTGTGACGACGCTGCTTTTTTCGTCATCTTTATTTCACTTGGCACCAAAGTTCTCAACCATTCGGCGGAGGGTTTGTGCAAAGAAAATGTTCCTGATCTAAGTTTTTATCCATTGCAAATATACGAGCGTGTCCATTCAACAGATGGCTTTGAAGAGGAAGCACCAATTGAGATAGAGATGCTAATCCTGATTTGATTGAATAATTCATTTCTCCTGAGAAATGTTTCTTGTCGATAACCGTAGACCAGTACGATACCACGCTGGACATACAATTAATCAACCACAGCGCAACTGGTGGATGGATTCAACCTCTACGCATGTTATGACGACACCCTGTGATGTGTCATGATAATCACACTCATTATGCCACATATTATTGATATGTCAATTTCGAAACTAGCCCATGACCTAGCTGGGCAAGGTCGGACTAACACTTATCTTTTTCATTGTGAACTGAATACAAAAATTGTCGTTGGAACGTAAATTGAGATTCCTGCGATGCTTTTTCCCACAATCGGGAAGTTTATGTATAAAATCACCTTCATATAGAATTTTTATTTATAATATTCAAAAAAGGCTAATCAGCGAACAACATCAGATTATCATCCGTTATATAATTTCGATTATATAACGTGGTCTCTGAGATACCCTGGTTTCACTATTGGATCTGACTTATGAGCTACTTGTATGATATCGAATTTAGATAGAACGTTATCCTTGCTGTCACTCTGAGCTAGCGTTAATATTGTTATATCATAAACATTTTTTTTCGAAGACCGCAATCATTGTCATTTGAGAATCAAGATATGGAATAGGAATTGTATATTCCCATATAATTCAACGTAATCATTAAGGAATTAGGTTACATTATTCTGAAAATCCACAATGAACTCATGATCGAATATGTACGTCAAATTTTCGTCTCCTGCAGCCAGATTTTGCCAAATGTGATTGATATGGAGGAGCTATGTGCTAAAGCAAGCATTTAGCAGTTCTCGGTTGTCTGTGACTGGTCTGTTTGAACCGACTCACGGCAGTTAACCAAGCACTTAGGCTACCGAACGTGCCCACTTAGATCAATGCTGACACCACTGTTAATCTTCACTCAACTACAAGTCTCCATTTGAGCTTCTAATATACAGTAGATTACAAAGTCACCTAGATAGTCAACGCTATCTGCCCTGCAATTTCAACATATTTTATCAGAAGCGATATTGATATTTAATTTATATGTAGGCCTTGTATCGTTGTTGCGGTGTATGACTACGTCATCTTAGATACGCTCGATGGTAACGTATGTGTTGAAATAGTTAATGATAATATAAATTGACATCAGCCTTACGGTACATGGCCCTGAACGTGGAGGGTTTTTGAGCTATAACATCAATAACTCCAACTGTTTTGGTACTCTATAATTACTCACTTATCAAATTTTCGAACTTTTGTATGCGGTCTATGAAAAACTCCATGCTCACCTCGGTGGGTGAGTGGGTAGCGCGTTGGCCTTTCCTCACAATCGACTACCTTTGAAAGAAGAAGGTTGTAGGATCGAGCCTACCTGACCTCGAGTGAGACATTCTTGCCGGTCACTCAAATGGCCAGAGGCTGGCCTATAAATGTTTAACGACGCGGATAAAAAAAACGCTGCCAGCGCCAGATGAGGAGAAAGTGTCGCAATCGCTTGCGTGACTGAGGAAAGTGCTGCGTGCGTCCTTACCTATGCGTCTACAAGCTCTGCTTTACTTAACTAAATCCTATCGCAGGCGAGGGTGATGTTTAGATAGCCCAGAGTGCTTTGCTTCCTTATTAAATGATCTATTAGCGTCCTTCAGTACATCCTAGTTATTGGTTGTCATTTCTCACTCCGGGCACCACCCGCTGGCCATGTGGGTCGCACATTGGACTCCTTGTTCCATATGGTCTAACCAAGATAGGTACATATGTTCTGTAAGGTTACGTGAATCTCTCGTGAACGCGAATGTTAAAATATTTGACAGTCGAGTTTAATCTGAATCTATATCGTTCCCTTCAAGGTTATTCCTAAGTCGCTGCCATAGTGACTGCAGCTAGTTGAAAGATTACGAGATGACAAAGCCTCGCTAGGAGGGTGAGGAAAGCTTGCCCCAAGTAACTCGACTTGATGTTATGCGCTACTGTGGGCAATGGGTCCAAGGTGAAGTAAATGTTCCTTGTACGTGAGAAAATAGAATGGAATGTTGTGTAGAGGCAAACAATATTATAGTACACTAAAGAAGCGTCTGCAGGGTCAAAAATGAGACATTATCCACTATTGAAATTGTCATCATTATTTCGAAGTTAGGACTCACAATCCAGAGAGGAATCCACAGCAAGAACCTTCCCTTGCAACTTCCTAATAATTTGTGTGCGGTACTGAACTAGACGATTACCATTGCCACGTAGCATGCTTGAGCAATTGATGGCGTTTTACCTGCTCCGGTAACACTCGATGCCGAATAAAATAGCTGATAGTTGGGTCATTCAACTTTTGTGTCTAAAACAAGCTCAATCATCTCCAAATAAAAATATCCATACTGAAAAAGATATGAGGTTTGTGAACGTCACGTAAGCATGAAACATCGATTCAAACTGAATTTTATTGAAGATATGATATTGAGATGGCAATCAGTCTCAAAATGTTCCGAAATGTTTCTTCTTGTTGTATCTCGTCACAAATAAAATTATAGCGGTCGTGAAATATATGTAATGACTTTTAGAAGTTCGTAGATAAACTGAAATAGTGATCGTCTCGTCTGGTTGAAGTGTTCAATATCTGAAGCAGCCTCTGATTTCAGCCATGAATTTTAGTGTGGAGATTTTGATGCCAACTTTGAAGGCAGCATTGGGAATTTTGCACCTCTGCCATCCTCTAAAAAATATGTTAAAAGTTTAATTTTCCTTAAAGAAAAAATTAGATTAGTAGTCCCAGCGCGACCTAAATTGCCCGTCTTATCCAAGAGATCACCAAAGATACCCCAACGTGTTCCGTTGAGTGAATATGGTGAGGTGCCTTCAGAAGCCGCAAAGTTCTTAAACAGGATACAACAATGGGTTTTTGATAGATATCCGTGTCTTCATTATTTATAGACACTGACGATACTATCTAATTGAAAACAGGCCGACTTTCCTTTTAACTGCAATCTCGTGTAATTTCGTTTCACAACTGAATAATTTAAAGAACGATACCAAGTGGTAAAACGGAAATTTTGGTCGGTATCAAGTTAATCAAAATCCCTCTGTCTGGCTGTTATGAAGTTTATACTGTCGCTGATATGAACTCCCTGTCTGACTTCCCGACATAGGGGCTAAAGCCGTTCATCAGTACTAAATGACAGGCCGTCCGTCCGTCTGAGCGCAGTAATGAAGCTGTGCGTCTGATTTATGCTGATGTACCGAGGCTTGAACAATACAGCTTGAATATGCCCTGTTGCAATAGATTACAATATACTTTAACGTTGAATGCAAAAAGCCGAGGTCACGGTTGCGTGTGAAGGTCTGTGGTATTGAACCGTTGAGGCAAGTAGATGCTGTGAAGTGTGTGAAGATCTATAAGGGGGGTGTTGCTGTGAGGTGTTGGGGCTCAAAGACACAGAGTTGCAGAAAAGTTTGTGAGAGTCTGCGGTGTTGGGCCGGTGAATCAAGGAATCGCATGGAGAGTATGTAATGGTTTGAGATTTTTTGTCGCGAAGTCAAGAATTTGCAGTACTGCGTATGAAGGAGTAGGATTTTGGGCCGTAGAGGCCAATAGTGCAGAAGATTTATGTGATGGTCTGATAAGTGATGGTTTGAGATTTTTTGTCACGAAGTCCAAAATTTGAAGTATTGCGTATGGATGAGTATGATTTTGGACCGTAGAGGCAAAGAGTGCAGGTGATTTATGTGATGGTCTGATGTGTAGGTCATAGGCGGCAAAAAAGTTACCGGAGAGTGTGCTAGTATTTGCGGGCTAAAAAAACGCACCAAGGCGTTGCACGAGACCGTCTGGGAACATCGGTGTTGGGCGGTGTGGGCATGGAGTTGCAAGAGAGTAAAATAGATTTGATGTGTTGAAACCTGGAGGGAAGGTGTTACGGTTGCAGTACATTTTGTGTGAGTCTGAGGTGTTTAATCGCAATGACAAGAGACGTGGGAGGTGGAATGTATTTACGATGGCCCTCTGGTAACACATACGATCTGAACGAACAAAACATAAGTAACTCAAACTACTGAATAAAAAGTAAATTGTTCAATAAGCGAAATCTTCATTTATTTCCCTAGCCAATTCCTGTGATTGATACTAACTAATTTCTTCCAGAATGATATCCCCAATTGAAAATGAACTAACATTACCAAATTGTTTTGAACTAATTGTTCAGCAGGGTTAATCAGACAATTAACTCCATAAAAAGTCGCAGGCACTTACTGACCCAATTATATTAAGTGGGGAGTGAAATTACACTTACTAGACAAATTTCCACATCCAGGGTATAACTGTATTTTTCTCTTCTCAACCTTTTTATAGATACAATACAGATACATAAATCCCAATGTACATAATTTCAATAGTTAACCTAGGTTCATTTCACAGAGGGACACTCAAATCGGATGGATCCAAGACCTTCTGCTTGCACCTCCAGGTTCAGTGCATTGCCTTTGTTCGAATATTCGCAATTCAAAGCCACCCCAGCGTCTCGTCTCGTGTTGAACACAAGAACTTCTACGAGCGCTCGTATTTATCCTCCATTTACGTACTAAACAAAGTTCCTTTCTACCAGGCCGAATACCAGCGTTAGGGATGATGAGCAGTTTAGGAATTTTGTCTTATTATATCATACAGTAATTCCCATTCTGCCTTCTAAAATTTTTCCCGTGAGAGATGAGGAACAAATACTATTAGTTTAACACGATTGCTCAAATGCAGCCAGAAGGCAGAGATGGATAGATAGGAGTATATAAATAATTATTCCTTATTCACGTTGAAGGATGTCTAAATATGTGTTAGCATGAAGCCAATATTTCACAATCTCTGTATATCAGAATACCTCAATTGGTAAAATAAATGTATAACCCAAATTACAATTAACTGATGGGGACAAATATAATTTTATTGCAAAACGTGTAACTTAGCCAATATCCGAGCTACGTTGGTATGTTTTGTTTCACATTTGTACAACAAAGTCAGCAAAGAGCATCATTGCTTTCCATCTAAGGCAGGCAGCTTCCATCTAAAGTTATCTCTCATTACCCGCTAAAGTGCCAGCCTCTTAAACCGTAAACTCAATGGGAAAACCAAGATCTATCTGATCGCATCCTCTGCTCCACGGACACAATAAAGATTCGATGATTGTACCATTGTGCAGAGTATCTTGACTATTCTCAGTAGAATGGACGGATAGGTTGAGAGGGCTGGGTGGGTTAGGTTAGGTTGTAGAAGTTGGGACGTGAAGGAGATAACGGTATAAGTCGGAGAAGGATGGGATGTGAACACGATTCGGGTGCGGCGGGCCGGAGGCGGGATAAAAGGTTGAACTTCCACATAAGTAGATCCTTACTTTATTCTGTTTTCATCAAACGCAACCTAATAGGAATAAGGGTTGAAAACGGACCGTTGAACATATGATAAGAAAAGGTCTGTAGAATGTTCCGCAGACTATTACATATTTCATATAAGTGTAACTGCTGGTTAGTAATTTTCTGAATTCGCAAGACAATTTCTACGAAAATGTTTGCTCTTATTCTTAAGTTCTGCAGACTAGAAATGTCTTGATCGGCAGTCGTCGATGAAATTGCACATTCTGAATAAATATTGAATCATTTGTGACCCAACATTGATGACAGTAACAGATCTAAAATGATACACGACACAAATTCAATTTATAAATGAAACGAGTAGATCATAATAAATCGGGATGAAATATTTTTCTCTTCGAATGTCATTTGCTGTCAATAAATTAAAATAACTTGTTTTTTACTCTGTGAAATTGAAATATATGAACTATAGTATTTTTTACTCCAAATTTCTCATATATTAGAGGATGTTCGTGGATAAAAAACAAGCATTTATTGAATATTCATTGTATTAAAATTATATTTACATA
>SDVV010038793.1:0-10695 GCA_016164225.1 Gammarus roeselii | reverse complement strand
TTCAAGGCTTTCCGGGCAACAAACAGCTCACGCACGCACATTACTCATACAATGCTGTACAGATAGTCATGTCAATATTCTGACCATAGTCGCTAGATGGACAAAATGAAGAACAGTTAGTATTTTTTATGGACTATTCGCAAGAGTGGATTCAAGTATTCAACAATGTAAGGACTGTATGCAAACATTGAAGAGCTGGTCCGTATTCAATGACTTGCACAACAGATTAACAGCATAATGAACACGCTATTTTAAATTAGAGAAATATTGACATTCCTACATGAACGCATTCAAACAAATAGAAGAATTATCTTTACTTACATTGTGCACATATTGCAGAGTAGCAGATTTAATACCTTCATAAATTCCCGCGTGGAGTTCTTCCTAATATGGATTATTATTACGATATCATATCCGGACAAAGCTTCTCCGTGAATTATAGTAACACAATTTTGACTTCGTTTGAATACAGAGTGGAACACTTCAATTTTAGACCGCTGCTAATGTTCAACTATCCTTGAACCCTCTTCCGCCAGTGTACAACTGATATGATAAACGGCACAATGTACTACAGGCCACTGTAACTGATATAACACACTGCAAAATGTACCACACGTCAGTGTAACCGATATAATAAACGACGCGATGTACTACACGCCAGTGTAACTGATATAATAAACTGCACAATGTACCACATCAGTGTAACTGATACAATATACTGCAAAATGTACCACACGTCAGTGTAACTGATATAATATACTGCACAATGTACCACACGTCGGTATAATTGATATAATATCCTGCCCAATGTACCGCACGTCAGCGTAACCGATATAATATACTACACAATGTACTACACGTCAGTTCATCTGATATAAAATACTGCACAATGTACTTCACGTTACTGTAGCAGATATAATATACTACACAATTTACTACAAGTCAGTGTAACTGATATAATATACTGTACGATATACCACCAGTTAGTGTAACTGATATAATATACTGCACAATGTACTACACATCAGTGTAACTGATATAATATACTGCACAATGTACCATACGTCAGTGTAACTGATATATTATACTGCAAAATGTACTACACGTCTGTGTATCTGATATTATATGCTGAGCAATGTACTACACGTCAGTATAGCTGATATAATATACTGCACAATGTACCACAAGTCAGTGTAACTTAAATAATATACTGGACAAAGTACCCCACAAAAGTGTAATTGATATATTATACTGCACAATGTACCACACGTCAGTGTAACTGATATAATAAACTGCACAATGTATCCCATGTCAGTGTAACTGATATAATATACTGCACATTGTACCACACGTCAGTGTAACTGATACAATATACAGGACAATGTACCACACGTCAGTTTAACGGATAAAATATACTGCATTATGGACTACACGTCAGTGTAACTGATAAAATATACCATACAATGTACTACACGTCAGTGTAACTAATATAATAAACTGCACAATGTCCAACACGTCAGTGTAACTGATGTAATATACTGCGAATTGTACCACACGTCAGTGTAACTGATATAATATATTGCACAATGTACTACACGTCAGTGTAACTGATATAGTATAATGCAAAATGTACCAAACGTCAGGGTAACTGATATATACTCTACAATGTGCCACACGTCAGTGTAACTGATATAATATACTGCACGATGTACCACATGTCAGTGTAACTGATATATTATGCTGCACAATGTACTTCACGTCAGTGTAACTGATATAATAAACTGCACAATGCATCACACATCAGTGTAACTGATTTAATATACTGCACAATGCACCACATGTCAGTGAAAGTGATATAATATACTGAACAATATACTACACGTCCGTATCACTGATAATATACTACACAATGTACCACAAGTCAGTGTAACTGATACACTTTACTAAACAATGTACTACACGTCAGTGTAACTGATATAATATACTGCACAATGTACCAAACGTCAGTGTAACTGATACAATATACTGTACAATGTACTACATGTCAGTGTAACTGATATCATGTACTGCAAAATGTACCACACGTCAGTGTAACAGATATAATGTCATGCAGAATGTGTTACACGTCAGTGAAACTGATATAATATACTGCACAATCTGCCACACGTCAGTGTAACTGTAATAATATACTGCACAATGTACCACATGTCAATGTAACTGACATAATATACTGCACAATGTACTACACGTCACTGCATCTGATATAAAATACTGCACAATGTACTACACGTTACTGTAGCTGATATAATATACTGGACAATGTAACGCACGTTAGTGCAACTGATATAATATACTGCACAATGTACCCCATGTCAGTGTAACTGATATAATATATGCTGCACAATGTACCACACGTCAGTGTAACTGATATAATATACAGGACAATGTACCCCACGTCAACGTGAGTTGTATAATATACTGCACAATATACCCACGTCAGTGTAACTGATTCAATATTCTGCACAATGTACCACACGTCAGTGTAACGGATATAATATACTGCACAACGGACTACACGTCAGTGTAACTGATAAAATATACCGTACAATATACTACACGTCAGTGTAACTGATATAATATACTGCACAATGTACCACACGTCAGTATAACTGGTGTTATATACTGCACTATGTCCTACACGTCAGTGTAGCTCAAATAATGTACTGCACAATGTACTACACATCAGTGTAACTGATATAATATACTGCAAAATGTACCAAACGTCAGTGTAACTGATATATACTCTAAAATGTACCACACGTCAGTGTAACTGATATAATATACTGCACAATGTACCACATGTCATATTAACTGATATAATATGCTGCGCAATGTACTTCACGTCAGTGAAACTAATATAATATACTACACAATGCATCACACATCAGGGTAACTGATGTAATTTACTGCACAATGCACCACACGTCAGTGAAACTGATATAATATACTGCACAATGTACTACACATCAGTGTAACTGATATAACATGCGGCACAATTTACAACACGTTAGTGTTACTGATATAATATACTGCACAATGTACCACACGTCAGTGTAACTGATATAATATACAGGACAATGAACCCCACGTCAACGTAAGTAACATAATATGCTGCACAATGTACCACACGTCAGTGTAACTGTAGAAATATACTGCACTATGTACCACATGTCAGTGTTACTGATACAATAAACTGCAAAATGTACAACACGTCAGTGTAACTGATATAATATACTGCACAATGTACCACACGTCAGTGTAACTGATATAAATGTACCACACGTCAGCGTAACTGATATAATATACTGCACCAAGTACTACACGTCAGCGCATCTGATATAAAATACTGCAAAATGTACTACACGTTACTGTAGCTGATATAATATACTTCACAATGTACTACACGTCAGTGTAACTGGAATAATATACTGCACAATGTACCACTCGTTAGTGTAACTGATATAATATACTGCACAATGTACTACACGTCAGTGTGTTTGATATAATATACTAGACAGTGTAACACACGTAATTGTAAATGATATAATATATTAAACAATGTATTACACGTCAAGGTAACAGATACAAAATACTGCATAATGTACCACACGTCAGTGTAACTGATACTATATACTGTACAATGTACTACTTGTCAGTGTAACTGATATAATGTGCTGCACAATGTACCACACGTCACTGTAACTGATACAATGTCATGCACAATGTGTTACACGTCAGTGAAACTGATATACTATACTGCACAATTTACCTCACGTCAGAGTAACTGATATAATATTCAACAAAATGTACCTCACGTCAGTGTTACTGATATAATCTAGTGCACAATGTATCACCCGTCAGTGTAACTGATGTACTATTCTGAACAATGTACCACATGGCAGTGTAAATTATATAATATACTGCCAGTATAACTGATACAATATACTGTACTATGTAACTGATAAAACAGCTCACGTCAGTGTTACTGATTCAATATACTGCACAATGTACTACACGTCAGTGTAACTGATATAATATGCTGCACAATGTACCATACGTCAGTGTAACTGATACAATATTCTGCACAATGTACTACACGTCAGTGTAACTGGTATATTATACTGCACAATGTACTACACGTTGTTGTAACTGATTTAATGTACTGCACAATATACCATATGCACACGTTAGTGTAACTGATATCATATACTGCGCAAGTGTTAAACGTCAGTGAAACTTATATAATATACTGCACCATGTGCCACATGCCAGTGTAATTGATATAATAAATATACTGCACTATGTACCACACGTCCGTGTCACTGATATAATATGTTACGCAATGTACCACAAGTCAGTGTAACTGATACACTACACTGTACAATATACTACACGTCAGTATAAATAATATAATATACTGGAAAATGTAACACACGTTAGTGTACATGATATAATATACTAAACAATGTACTACACGTCAGTGTAACTTATACTACCACACGTCAGTGTAACAGATACAATATACTGTACAATGTACTGCATGTCAGTGTAACTGATATAATATACTGCACAATGAACTACACGTCAGTGCATCTGATATAAAATACTGCACAATGTTCTACACGTTACTGTAGCTGATATAATATTCTGCAAAATGTACTACACGTCAGTGTAACTGATATAATATACTGCACAATGTACTATACGTTGGTGTAACTGATATAATATACTGCTCAATATACCACACGTCAGTGTAACTGATATAATATCCTGCACAATATACCAACAATGTACCCTACATCAGTGTAACTGATATAATATACCGCGCAATGTACCACACGTCAGAGTAACTGATATAATATACAGCACAATGTACTGCACGCCAGTGTAACTGATATAATATACTGCACAATATGCCACATGTCAGTGTAACTGATATAATCTACTGCACACTATACTACACGACAGCGTAACTGATATATTATGAACAATATACTACACGTCAGTGTAACTGATATAAAATACTATACAATGTACCACAAGTCAGTGTAACTGATATTATATGCTGCACAATGCACCACACGTCAGTGCAATCAAACAACTCAGCACCCGACCCATATGAATAACAAGGAAATCTCCAACAACTGAAGCATTACCGTAGGAATAAATAATAAATCGTGTAAGTGTCATCTACGAACTATGAGTCGTGGTGAACTGCGTAAGGTAGGAAGGTCGATTAAGGGACAGAGGCTGGAAAGTTGCTCTTCAACACTCAGTGTTTCTAGCGAGATAATTACCATTCACGTGAGGAAATCCTCCAAGACGTTCGATTTTAAATGCGTGAAGTGCAAGTTAGTTACGGTAGACTTCGTTTAATTTAATAATTGCTGCACTAAACAAAGGATCAGTCTAGGCTAGGTAAGGTTAGTAGATATTAGTGGGTCGCATGGCGGATTAGTGAAGAATTGTACATAAGTAGATTAAAGGACTACGAAACGGCCCGAGTGTAGGGACAACGAAACAGCCTGCGTGTAGGGACTACGAAACTGCCCGGTGGGGTAGGAGAGGAGGAGTGTCGGGGTTGTGGGGTGACGGTGTGGGGTGTCGGTGTGGCAGGTGTATTGTGTGCTGTAGATGAATGTTTTTTTTAATAGCTGTGTATGTTTTGAGTTTGCATAGATGTGTGTAATAGTGTTGTGTGTACTTAAGGTTATTATTGCAATTTTCAATTGCATAGGCATACGGCGTTTTTAATGTAATTCATTACAGACCAAAAGGTAAGGATAAGCAAACGTAGATATATAGTTTAATTTTATTAGGAGCAATTACATAGTACTTTGCACGCTGTATTAAATGTCAATGTTCCGCACATATTTTGGTTACACGAGTTATTATTTCCGGTCACTTTCAGAGTGAATGTTTCGCCTTTGCTGTCATTTTTTCAGTAATTCTTAGTTGTAGAAACGTTGGATAATCTTTTTAATGGGGTATTTTGACATAGACGACAGGCAGAGTAAAGACGGTACCCGCCACAAACCAAAGGATGATTACTTTGAATTAGTTTCTGCAGTACCAGTGCTATATTTACATGAGTTTTGTAATATGTAGCTATATTTCCTTGTAAGATTATTGGATTAAACCCTAACGAATCGGAGAGTATAGTGTTTATTCTTATTTTCTAAACATGAGGATCCATGTCCCATCTTATTAGGATTGCTTTCGCTGTTAACAATCATGTATCCGTCCAAGGAATGCATGGGAATTTTGTTTTCGGCAAAGCATCCTAAAGAGGTTTGTTTCATAAGTGGATCGCTCTTGGATGTATTGTCAATTTGATTATTATCCATGGTTTCTACAGATAATTGGGGAACACCCTCCTTGCTGAATTTATTTGGATGACCCCGAGTGTATAACATACCAGGAATAAGATCTTATTCGAAGTGGGCGCTTCCTCACAATTCACTGTTATACGTATGTTTCCTCTCTTTTCCAGGTTGATAACATCTTCCCCGTCCGTCGGCCTTGTAACTATAAAAAATATACTTCTTCCTGCCCAAAAATGTTTTTTTTTATGATGAGAAGAGAGCTGTTACGCATTCCTAGAGCTGAAATTATTTGATGGTACGTTTGAACGCACTCTCTGGGGAACACTGATCTAATGTTGGCAACTCAGTTTCCGTTCACATCGACAATAACTTTTGTGAGGACGTTATGTTGGAAATAGTTAGGATTACAATTATATGCGCCGTTGGTGCTTCTTGATCAATGAAAAATAAGGCTAATTTATGTGGAATAGCCCCATTAATAGGCCAATCAATGGAAATGGAGTTTTGACCGGTCGGGAACACGATTGTCTACAATGGGTCAATCAAACATGTATTCAATCGGGTAATTATTTTTAGTGAGTGCTTTATTTAGAGCAAGCAATGCTGCAGGGTATGGAATAACCTTCTTGCACCCTAATTTGCACGAGTCTACTACATAGATATATTGTTCATCGTCATGCGATAGAAGAACTGTTCTTGGTTTTGCCAGCTCCAAACTTATATTTACGCTGACATTGTCCAATAAATAACTGTTGCTCCCTGATACATCAAAGTTCAGAGGTCCCATCATATATGTACCATGAAGAGGATTTTCTTGAATCCATGTCTCATTGGCGTTAAGATTAGCAAAATTCGCCGCAACGGCGGCATCTGGAATCGGTGTTTGAAGAGATTTATACATCATATTCAATCTTTTATTGTTTAGATCTGAACTTGTCTCGGATGTAAATGCAGTCAAATTCTTTAATAAGTCTGTATAACAGCTCCCTTTACACTGAACGCCATGTAGGAACAACTTTAGACGCTAGTCACGCTACTAACGATGCTGGAGGGGAGTTTGCATTGTGCCAAAAGCGAACAGGTGGGAGGGAGTCAGCAGGGAGCCAGGTGTGAATTGGGGGCACGTGTCAAGATACCGAGCGCGTGATAATAGAGCTATGTATTCGGGTGCCCCTTACCTTTTGTACTTGGGTGGGAAGAATTTTATGTATTGAGCATTCAAGCAGTATATTGATTTGCTGTTTATGTATTTATATTAGTTGTTGTAAGTTATTATATTGTGTAATGTATACATAGTAGTGGATGCTTGGTATATGTTGAATTTGTATTTGCCTCAAAATTTGATCGGTTGTTTTTATAGTTATAGGAATTTAGCCTACATTAGGTTTTGCCGTTCAATGTTGGTTAGGACAGAGTAGAGAATTACATAAATATTTTTATTATTGTTGTACAATTTTGAATGGTAACCAGAAATTTATAAGTTTATTAACAATAAATTCATCTGATTTGATATAGTGTTGGGTATAAATCATCATAATTAAATACAGTGATACAATATATTGGTTTGTTTTACGTCTTGACATTCGATTACGTCCCGTTATCAGTTGACTTGGATAACGAAATCTATCAGAAACCAGCATCTCTCCGTGAGTGAGCACCATTTCCCCGTGCCCAGCTGCCAACATGGGGGAGTAGTATAGTAGCCTGGCGCTATGTTCGGACTGCCCAAGTGGTGCAGTACTGCTACGGTGTCCAGCAACGCTTGGAGCCAGACACGAAACTGGAGCTGGTGCATGCGTATGCTCTGGACAACCATCCGGCCAATGCTAACTAACACGGTGCAACCGTCTCACCACAACACCCACGCGTCTCTAACGGTCCTGCTGTATCGAAGTGTGGCACTGTAGCGCCTTGCGCGTAAGATATTCAATGATGGATACCCCGGTCATCGTAGTTATTGGGTCTAATATAGACTAACATGGGGATTTTATTGTTCCTGTATGATTTTGAACGATTATCATAAAATAAGTACTTTAATATGTATTCATTACGCTGAATTTGTTGCTGTGTTGGAAATATTGGAACGAAATGCGTCTAGATATTGGATACAGGCCTTTTTTTGTAATCGATTTTTTTATAGGTTTTTGAATTTTGAACTATTTATCTTATATACTCATAAGATCTTAGGAGTTATTACGTTTGTAACTTACACAGACCACATTATTTCAGGCGTAATTGGTCTGGAACTGTACAATATTGATGTTGCATGTATATTTCTTTACATTCTTATACAATTATTAGCGTAGATTCTTTTGTTCATGTTACAAGGTGGTTTTTCTTGGAGGTTTACTGTATATTAATTATTTGCACAGATGATTAGCCTCGTGATGCATCATCCAGCAGACAACTGGTGCTACCTGATACACCAAATAAGATAGACTGTATTATTCGAAATTATGAAAGGATTCGGTGTCGATGTCATCAAATATACCAATATGCTATAGCGTTGTGATTTTTCAATAAAAAAATTATATGTGTATGTGTGTGTGTGTGTTACCATTTTATTGTAGTTGTGTGATGTAAGGATCGCAGTCAACATAAATCTAGAGTGTAAATCACGCCTAACCTACATAATTAGCGATTTATGTGTCAATGTATGATAACAAAACGTCTCCTGCAGGTGTAAGTGCCCTTTCCCATGAGTGGAGGTTTCCCAAGAATGTACATATTCCATGACTGCAGGTATCCGTTGAGTTGTTGTGTGACTGCATGTCTCCTTTGAGTGCACATATCCCATGAATGGAGGTATCCCAAGAGTGCACAAATCTCATGAATGGAGGTATCCCAAGAGTGCAATATCCCATGAATGGAGGTATCCCAAGAGTGCACAAATCCCATGAATGGAGGTATCCCAAGAGTGCACAAATCCCATGAATGGAGGTATCCCAAGAGTGCACAAATCCCATGAATGGAGGTATCCTATGAGTGCACAAATCCCATGAATGGAGGTATCCCAAGAGTGCACATATCCCATGTATGGAGGTATCCCAAGAGTGCACAAATACCGTATACCATAGGTAATGATTTATTGGTTAGGGTTGAGTAGTGAAATGACTTAGTCATCCAAGCTTCGTTAATGGTGTACGATTTAAACCTAAATCATAGGATTCTATGTTAAAGAGGTGTAAATCCGTACTGCATTTTTGTGGATTGCATCATTGTACCCTAGCATATCCTTCGTTTTAGAGGATCATTTACTGGATGCTCCGGTCCTGGTGTATAGTGGAGGTTTCACTCTTTTGGTAATCATTTTGAGCTTTCGATCAAGTCCAAGTGGAGGTTTGCCCCAAGTTTCATGGCTATGTTAGAGAGGTTGCGCAACGAGGCGGTAGTCTTTATAGGGATTTGCTAAGGTCGACAGTGAACAGAACCCCGATTTTAAGGCCGCACTCGTACATTCCGCATGTCAGCCCCACTCTTGGCAACTTTCCATGTGAATGGAATCTTTGTTATGTCCAGGAAGTGACTAGGATCTAATACATTTAGAGGAGATGGACTAAACAGAGTCATGGTATGTCTGGGGCCCCGCAGCATAACTGGCGGTTAACTCTAAATGTTTTTTTTTATCAGGCGTATGGTCATCATAACCTAACCTATTTCAAGCAGGTTTGATGGTTATGTATGGTCACACATGTACACTTATGTACGCATATAATGCCAGCTGCCCGCACAAGTGTCGGCACCATGTACACACATGTACGCACTAATGTACGCATATAACGACTGATCCAGGCACAAATGTACACATGTACGCACCAATGTACTCATGTAATGACCGATTCCAGCAATAATGTACACATGTACGCACTATTATACGCATGTAATCACCGATCCAGGCACCATGAACACATGTATGTACTAATGTACGCATATAATGACCGCTGCAGGCACCATAAACACATGTACGCACGTTTTTATACTATTCACTGCATGCCAGGGACGGCCATATATCATACAAACATCTTTTTCTTCGCATGTGCGGTGTCATTACCATCTCCAAACATACACATATACTTAATATTGCATAGCTCAGAGTAGACATGACTTAAAAGCTATTGCTACGCTTAGCTGCTCACAAAGGAAATTGTTCGTATTTTATACTTCCATAGGAGAAAAAAAGGTATCAAGTGAAGCAAATGTGCTTTACATATATGCTGTAACGGTTGCAGGCAACAAAATCTAGACGATAAATAACGCCTGAGCTATACAATTTATCGATTTATGTATAAGAGGATACGACATTTGGACA
>SDVV010038792.1:0-10695 GCA_016164225.1 Gammarus roeselii | reverse complement strand
TAATCACCAACAATCTTGCACACTGCACTCTTTGCTCTATTAAAGCGGGGATGCAGTAGCCAATAACATACATATTCACCAACAATCTTGCACACTCACTCTCTTCTCTATTAAAGCAGGGATGCAGTAGCCAATAACATACTAAATCACCAACAATCTGGCACACTGCACTCTTCGATCTATTAAAGCGGGGGGCAGTAGCCAATAACTTTCTCAATCACCGACAATCTTACACACTGCACTCTTTGCTCTATTAAAGTGGGGATGCAGTAGCCAATATCATTCTTGATCACCGACAATCTTACACACTGCACTCTTTGCTCTAATAAAGCGGGGATGCAGTAGCCAATAACATACTTAATCACCAACAATCTTATACGCTGCACTCTTTGCTCTATTAAAGCGGGAGGCAGTAGCCAATAACATTCTTAATCACCGAGAATCCTACACACTGCACTCATTGTTCAATTAAAGCGGGGATGCAGTAGCCAATAACATACTTAATCACCAACAATCTTGCAAACTGCACTCTTTGCTCTATTGAAGCGAGGATGCAGTAGTCAATAACATACTTGATCACCAACAATCTTACACACTGCACTCTTTGCTCTAATAAAGCGGGGATGCAGTAGCCAATAACATACATATTCACCAACAATCTTGCACACTCACTCTCTGCTCTATTAAAGCGGGGATGCCATAGCCAATAACATACTAAATCCCTAACAATCTGGCACACTGCACTCTTTGATCTATTAAAGCGGGAGGCAGTAGCCAATAACTTTCTCAATCACCGACAATCTTACACACTGCACTCTTTGCTCTATTAAAGTGGGGATGCAGTAGCCAATATCATTCTTAATCACCGACAATCTTACACTGCACTCTTTGCTCTAATAAAGCGGGGATGCAGTAGCCAATAACATACTTAATCACCAACAATCTTATACGCTGCACTCTTTGCTGTATTAAAGCGGGAGGCAGTAGCCAAGAACATTCTTAATCACCGACAATCCTACACACTGCACTCTTTGCTCTATTAAAGCGGGGATGCAATAGCCAATAACATACTTTATCACCGACAATCTTACACACTGCACTCTTTGCTCTATTAAAGTGGTGATATATATGTAATCTTGCACACTGCACTTTTTGCTCTATCAAAGTGGGGATGCAGTAGCCAATAACATACTTAATCACCGACAACCTTACACACTGCACTCTTTGCTCTATTAAAGTGGGGATGCAGTAGCCAATAACATTCTTAATCACCGAGAATCTTACACACTGCACTCTTTTCTCTATTTAAAGTGGGGATGCAGTAGCCAATAACATACTCAACCATCGACAATCGTACTCACTGCATTCTTTGCTCTATTAAAGTGAGTCAATAACATACTTGATCACCGACAATCTTACACACTGCACTTTTTGATCTATTAAAGCGGGGCGCAGTAGCCAGTAACATTCTTAATCACCGACAATCTTACACACTGCACTCTTTGCTCTATCAAACTGGGGATGCAGTAGCCAATAACATTCGTGATCATCGACAATCATGCACACTGCACTTTTTGTTCTATTAAAGCGGGGATGCAGTAGCCAATAACATACTTAATCACCGACAATCTTACACGCTGCACTCTTTGCTCTATTAAAGTGGGGATGCAGTAGACAATAACATACTTAATCACCAACAATCTTGCACACAGCACTTATTGCTCTATTAATGCGGGGATGAAACAGCCAATAACATACATACACCAACAAACTTGCACACTCACTCTCTGCTCTATTAATGCGGGGATGCAGTAGCTAATAACATACTTAATCACCAACAATCTGGCACACTGCACTCTTCGATCTAATAAAGCGGGAGGCAGTAGCCAATACCTTTCTCAATCACCGACAATCTTACACACTGCACTCTTTGCTCTATTAAAATGGGGTTGCAGTAGCCAATAACATTCTTGATCACCGACAATCTTACACACTGCAGTCTTTGCTCTATTAAAGCGGGGTGCAGTAATCAATAACATACTTAATCACTAAGAATCTTACACACTGAACTCTTTGCTCTATTACAGTAGGGATGCAGTAGCCAATAACATACATAATCACCGACAGTCATACACACTGCACTCTTTGCTCTATTAAAATGGGGAAGCAGTAGCCAATAACATTCTTAATCACCGACAATCTTACACACTGCACTCTTTGCTCTATTAAAGTGGGGATGCAGTCGCCATTAACATACTTAATCACCGACAATCTCACACACTGCACTCTTTGCTCTAATAAAGTGGGGATGCAGTAGCTAATAACATTTTTAATCACCGACAATCTTGCATACTGCACTCTTTGCTCTATTAAAACGGGGATGCAGTAGGCAATAACATACTTAATCACCGACAATCTTGCACACTGCACTCTTTGCTCTATTTAAAGTGGGGATGAAGTAGCCAATAACATACTTAATCACCGACAATCTTACTCACTGCACTCTTTGCTCTATTAAAGTGAGCCAATAACATACTTGATCAGCGACAATCTTACACACTGCACTCTTTGATATATTAAAGCGGGGTGCAGTAGCTAATAAAATTCTTTATCACCGACAATCCTACACACTGCACTCTTTGCTCTATTAAAGTGGGGATGCAGTAGCCAATAACATTCTTAGTCAACGACAATCATGCACACTGCACTCTTTGCTCTATTATGGCGGGGATGCAGTAGCCAAATAACATACCTAATCACCGACAATCTTACACGCTGCACTCTTTGCTCTATTAAAGTGGGGATGCAGTAGCCAATAACATACTTAATCACCAATAATCTTGCAAACTGCACTCTTTGCTCTATTGAAGCGGGGATGCAGTAGCCAAAAACATACTTGATCACCAACAATCTTACACACTGCACTCTTTGCTCTAATAAAGCGGGGATGCAGTTGCCAATAAAATACTAATTCACCGACAATCTTTCACAAGGGTAAACGTGCCTTGCCCGCCCCTGGTTGACCCCTGTGTACGCCGTCCAGCAGCGACAGCAAGCACGGCATCCCAACATGGCTACAATATAAAGCAGGCAGGCCACGCATAGCTCGACGCCACATTCCGCCCAGCGTTGACGGGTGGAGGGAGGGGGTAGGTCAAGGGCTGGGGTTGGTGCCCCCCTGTGTAAGGACAGCTTGAGACAGGCCGCGCGCTGCGGGAGAACGGTGGAGGGACAAAATATCCAAGTAGGATTGCTGACAAACATAGTCGTGATGCAGTGGGAGGAGAGGGATGATGCAGTCGACCGAGACAATACAGAATACACGACCAGGTTCAAGATTCCTCTGCGACTCCTAAGCAGCAAGCGTAACGCAACCCGGCAAGGTTTACGTGCAAAGCTACACAACGCACAGCACCCCAGTTAACAGCACACAGAAATATTACAACAATTGAAAGCAATGCGTTTCATGAAATCTCGTGGAATCGTAATGCTGCGTGTTCTTATACCATGCGATGCAATCAGCCGACATCCTGAGATTTCCAAAAATGTTTTCTTCAAACGACCTTTCACAATCGTAGTGACGTCACAATTATTGTGGCGTTTTTATATCTTACGCTATTGTAGGCAGAGGGTTTTCAATGACATGCGCGTTGTCTATAAGTGACATATTTTTTTACACAGGATAATCAAATAATGTGAATAAGTGGGAGCACGGGTTAACAGTGGGATTACGAGAGTAATAATATCGTAGGATAGGTCTGCAAAAGCGAGTACGTTCTATTGGCCTTGCGGAGTAGAGGTCTAGTTAACACCGATTGAACTTTATCTTTCTCTGATCCATCCCATCTCAAACCTACATATCACATACACAGACGTGTATGCTCGATATTGCGCCACTTCCGTCCGTCGACACGGCCTGGGACGAGATTTTGTCACAAGAGTTGTTTTGGTCAGTCCCCAGCATCTTTTTACCATAGTTGCCTTCGACTTAATCACATCCGATCATTTAAGATTAGGTTGTTTGCTACTGGTCGTTTCTTCTACTACAAATTACTTTGGCGGATCATACTAACCGAGCAAAGCGACCTTCTTGTCTGCGCATGCCTAATATACACAGAACTTATTACCTACGACCGTCACATAATAAGTTACAGAACTACAAAAGGGTTCAGATAAGTGTAACTATGATGATAATAAGACTATGGATATAAAATATTCACAGATACAAATAAGACGCTCCTCACTCCTCTCAGACAATTCTACTCAAACAAACATAGCCCTTTAGCTAAAGGGTCCGTCCGAGATACTCCGCAACACACACTCTGGGACAGGAATGAGGTCTGAAGTCTGTGTCAGCAGCAGGGCCCAGCAGTTAAACTGGTTTAACCCTGCTGCATCAGAATGACCGGGCGAAAGCCCGGTCAGTAAGATGCAGCACGGGTAAACCAGTAAACCACGACCATCTTGTTCCTCAGCGCGATGTCCAGGGCAGGAAAGCACATCAGGGCAGCGTCAAACCTCATCCACTACCAACCATTCTCTACTCACGCTTATTCATTGCGGGTTTTCTTGCTACCTCCACAGTTATGTCTCTCCTTCCTAACGTCTGCTTTACGTCATCCATTCACCTAATCTTCGGTCTACCTATAGGCCTACGTCCACTCACTCACCGCCTTCACCAATATCTCATTCTCCTTTCTCACCATGTGACCTAACCATCTCAGAACATGTGAATCTATTCAGTCATCTTACTTCTTCCCCAACCCAGTTCTAGCTCGGAACAACGTCGTTATTGATCATGCCTCCAAGCGTCCCTCCAGTCATGCCTCCTAAGACATTTCATCTTGAAAACACTCATCTTTTTCTCTCTTCTGCTCTCACTCCCAAAATCTCAGCTATACGTATAGCATAGTTGGGACCTCCTCATACAACCCTCTCTTTGCTTCCGTTCCCAATGACCTACAGCTCATTACATTCTTCACTGCATCAAACACCTCAAGCCCTTCCTTCACCCGCAACTTCACGTCAGTTTCCACTAAATCAGTCTTCTCCACGTGAGAGCTCAGGTACTTGAAACACTAAACTTTCTCCAATAACTCTCCATTCAGAAGGACACAAATTCTGCTCACATCGACATCGTTTGAACATCTCATTACTGTACTCTGCCAATCTCCGACACTAGCCTAGACAACTTTTCCACAGAATCCGCCACCATTGACGTATCATCCGCAGACAGCAACTGACTCACTGCCAACTCCGCTCATTCCCTGTAGAGATTGAATAGCCAGGGAGACATAACGCAACCTTGTCTCAGTCTCACTTTCACTGTGAACCAGTCACTGTGAACCAAATATATGACTTGAGGAAAAGTTCTTCATCATTACCCTGGAACTTGATCGTGAAACCAGATAAACCACCTTCAATTACATGAAACAATAAATGAGCGTGATAACTTGCCTAATATTTAATGCGGCTGAAAGATGGCATATTAATTTCTATGTGGTAACCCATTTCAGGTGGCCGAGTGGAGGCTGGAATGCGATAGTACAATCGCCACGGTAGTAAATCTGTGGTTGTCGGAAATGCTAAATTTTGAAACAAGTTCGGGTATCGACATGTCCTTCCCAATTATTCTGGCTGCCACGCTGCCAGACACTAGGCCGAATTTCCCAGGATATGGGGTGGCCGACGGCAAGGCGCATCACACACTCTCACGCTTACACTCACACAACTTAGCCTATTTGCGCTGAAGGGTCCGGCCGGAAGCCCCAGAACACACGCTCTGTGTCACGAGTGCGGTCTTAGGCCCGTGTCAGCAGCAGGGCCCTATAGCATGACTGGTTTACCCTCGCCGCGTCATGCTGACCGGGCACCTACGGCCATCCCGCTTCTCAACGAGACGCCAATAATATAAAAGCAGGGCAGCGTCAAAAATAAACCATTCACAACCATTCTTCATTCACGCCCATTTAATGCACGCTCTCTCCCTACCTCCTTATTCAAGTCTCTCCTCCCAAACGCCTGCTTAACATCATCTATCCACCCAAACTTTGGTTTTCCTCTAGACCTACGGCCACTCGCCTCCGCCTTCATCATCTTTTATACCAATCTCCGTTCATACATCCTCATCATGCTTCCAAGCCATCTCAAAACACGCGAATCCACTCTGTCCTCTAACTTCTTCACCATCCTCGATCCGATTCGAACCACATCGTTAATGAACCTTTCTCTCAGCGACACTCCAGCCATACTCCTTAAGCATTTCATCTCGAAAACATTCAACCTTCTTCTCTCCTCTGCCTTCACAGCCCAAGCCTCAGCTCCGTATAGCACAGTTAGGTCACCGACACCTCCGTACAACCCTCTCTTTGCTTCCATCCCCAACGTCCTGCAGCTCATTACTCTCTTCAGTGCACACAGCACTTTACACCCCTCCTTCACTCTCGACTTCACGTCAGTTTCCACTAGTTCAGTCTTCTCCACATGGGAGCCCAGATACTTAAAACACTGAACTTTTCCCAACAACTCTCCTTTTAGGAGGACACTAATTCCGCTCGCATCATCAGTCCTTAAGCATCTAATTACTTTACTTTTACCAACGTTCCCTCGAAGCTTCCTCCTCTCACACACTTTACCAAACTCAGACACTAGCCCACACAGCTTCTCCTCTGAATCCGCCACCAGCCCCGTATCATCCGCAAACAACAACTGGCTCAACAGCCAACTCAGTCCATTTGCTTCCCACAGCTCCAAGCCGACCCAGCACACTCGCGTTCACCTCCCTGACCACTCCATCTATGTAGAGATTGAACAGCCAGGAAGACATCCCGCAGCCTTGTCTCCGACCCACTTTCACTGTGAACCAATCACTCACCTCGTTTTCCACTCTGACACATGTTCGGCTGCCAACATAGTAACTCTGCACCGCTTTCAACAGTTTTCCGCCCACTACATACAAACGCAACACCCTCCACAGCACTTCCCTGTATGCCTTTTCCAAATCCATGAAGGTACTTCTCACAGGCCTGTCTCACTGCAAAAATCTGATCAGCACACCCTCTACCACTCCTAAAGCCACACTGTTCCTCTCCAATTGCGCAACCCGAATATTCTCTAATACTTTTGATCAGCACTTTCCCACACAACTTACTGACCACACATAACAAACTGATACCTCTTGAGTTGCAGCATTCATTGTTATCTCCTTTGCCCTTGTACAGCGGGACGGACAATACAGGTACTGCGCCACTCAATCGGTACTACGCCCACCACAAAACAAATGTTCAGCACCCTCACCAACCATTCAACACTCGTTATTCCACCCAATTTAAGGCACTCAGTCGCAATGCCATCCAAACCAGGGGCTTTCCCTGCTCTCATCACCTCCACCGCCACCTGCACCTCTTCCCTAGTAATGTCCGCAACAAGTCTCTCTCAAAAAAAACGGCATCCGCGCACCACCACCCACAGCCCCAATGTCAGCCTCTTTGTCATCCTTGATATTCAACAATTCATTAAAACACTCAGCCCAATTTTTCCGTAAACCTCCACTTTCCGTCAACAACTGGCCATTTCATCTTTCACCGCCTCCTTCTTTCCGGTCTCTCCCTTTCTTACCCTCTTAACCTCTTTCCAGAACATCTTTTTGTTCTCCTCAAAATTCTGGCACAACAGTCTGCCCCACCTGGCATCAGCGTCCCTTTTGCCTCTCCTAATCACTCGCTTTACCTCCTTCCTCTTCTTCTCATAGTTGGCATAGGCCACCAACGGCGTCGCTTGCAACCACTCCTCAAAAGCTCTTCTTTTCTGCGCCCGCCAGTTTGACCTCCTCGTTCCACCACTCGCAGCCCTTCTGTCTGCACCCGCTCACACGGCGCACACCAGACACATTTCTCGAACATTCCAACAAGACCTCGCTGAACTTCTCCCATTCATCCTCTGCATCTTGCAGGTCCTGCCCTCTCACGTTTTCATATTTCTACCTCAAGGCCCGCTAGATCTCCTCCTATTTAGCTCACTCACTTTCACTACCTCTCTTCCTTCTCCCAGTCGTTTGTTCCTCTTCCATCTATGATCCACTATTTATCATCATTCCACCAGCAGATTGTCAGACCCTCCTCCACCCTCCCCTCTCAACACCCGCACATCCAACAGCCTCCCCACCATTTCCTCGAAACCAACTCAAATTCATCCACGCTCTCTCCACCATTGCACCAGGGGCCGTCCTTACCCATGTGTACTTTTGGATGTCTCGCTTCTTGAAAAGGTTGTTTTTAATGGTCTCAGCTATTTTAATGAAATAATGCAGGCAAGTATTGTCAAGTTCACTTCAAATGTGCTATCTTCTTTCTTATTGAATGGAGGAAGCCTCGCAACCCCATCGAATTACAAACCGGTTTCCTTGACATCGCACATAGTCAAAATATTTGGAAAAGGACTGAAAGGACGACCAGTAAATGTAATTGAGAAATATAAATGACTCAACTCTATGAACAACATGGTTTCAGATGTAAGATGAACACGTTGACCCAACTACTGGAGCATTGTCAGGGAATGATCAATGCATTGGGTGATAATATCAAATGTGGATGTGATTCATTTAGATTTCACCAAGGTCTTTGGCACGGTAGATAACAGTATACTGTCATCAAAACTATATAACGCTGGTATAAAAAAAAATGGTTATGAATAGTACAAACTACTTCTCCAATGCAAACCACGAATTATGTTGGCAAATGACGAAACCTGTGCCACAGTTTTTTAAGTAATTAGTGGGGCCACACGCGTCACTGTGCTTGACACACTGTTTCACTTGGATTTGCTCATGATGTGAGCAAAAACTGTCCTCGCTTATTAGTATCCTGCTTTGCAGACGGTACCAGAGTCCTAATGAAATGCAGGATAGAGAGAAGTCGAAAATGTTCAAGCTTCTATGAAATAAATATTTACGTGAGCTAAGAAAAACAACATTCAATGAAACTGATCTAAACTGGGATTACTCAGATATGAACGAAATACTAAAACAAGAAGTTCCCAATATTATTCAATCAAGCAATGAAGCAGCCAGTAATGGAAAAAAGCAGGTGTGATTATCCGTTTGAATGCAAATCACTGCTTTATTGATGGACAAATTGCACAGATCGACGATGGGGGCAGGAGACTGTTCGTGGGCAGGACGACCTCACTACCACTGTGTTCGTGGGCAGGACGACCTGCCCACGAGCAACTGATTCAACCAGTTATTGATTAGCGCTCGGCTCTACATCCCACATAAACGGGAAGATCTAGAAAAATTTGAGGCAGTTCAAAGAAATTTTACCCACAATTTACTGAGGTATATAAAGGTTAAGACATACTGGAAGCAGTAAGACAATACTCAATCTGAAGACGTTTCGAAAGATTCATTGTCATTAAAATATGGAAAATTCTGGAAGGCTTCTCAGGTAAGGATTTGCAGAATGTGTGCCGGGTACCTCAAATATTCAATATGTCACTGGAAAGACGTGAGACCAACGATTCGATTGGTCAAGTACATCAGGTATGTTTCTAGTACACCTCTAGTAGATAGCCTACCAGCTCGATGGTCGAGTGGGTAGCGTGTCGGGCTCTCCTCACAACAGACTTCCATTGGGAGCTGGTGGTCGTAGTTGCGCGTCTACCTGACCCAGAGCGAGACATTATGGCTGACATTTTCAATGATTAAAGGTCATCCCATAAACGCCGTGGGTAAAAAAGGCTACCAGGCGGCGGCTACGCTGCAACCCGCTATATAAGCGAAAAATCTCCCAATTAAAAAAAAGGAAAACTTAAATGAATCGCCGGGCCGGGGTCCGACTGTCGGATGTGTCAGCAACATGCAAATGCTGATGTCGCAGCACGAGTAAAGACTGTCTCCACTGGTGTGGGTCAGGTCGCAGCTATGCTGTGACACGCTCAACACCGAAGAAACTTCAAATAAGTAGCAAGTAAGCCTTCAGTACAAAGAGGGCCACATGTTGACTTCTAGTGAATCTTTGCCTTGCAAGTACTTCAAATTGATTATGCAACACCTCTGTAAAGAATACATCACTACTTCACAAATGTTACTGATGGTAAAAATAATAAAGCCCTAATGGTCGCGAAATACGCTTTTTCTTGTCAATTCCTTGTTTGCCACCTTTATGCAGACTGGATGGAAGGTATATGGGGATCTGTTGACTTTTGAAGCTTGCTCTTCTCCCATACTATCCCTCTTAACTTTTTATTTGTGTACAAAATAATAGGGTTGAAAGTATTGGAGAATGAACCGCCCTTGCTCTGTGTGGCGATGAAACTGTGTATCTGCTCTCGCTGCTCCGTGGGTCCTGCGATAATACTCACGTCTCTGCTACTGCTGCTCCGTAGGTCCTGCGAGAACATCCACGTCTCTGCTCTCGCTGCTCCGTAGGTCCTGCGAGAACATCCACGTCTCTGCTCTCGCTGCTCCGTAGGTCCTGCGAGAATATTCACGTCTCTGCTCTCGCTGCTCCGTAGGTCCTGCGAGAATATTCACGTCTCTGCTCTCGCTGCTCCGTAGGTCCTGCGATAATATTCACGTCTCTGCTCTCGCTGCTCCGTAGGTCCTGCGATAATACTCACGTCTCTGCTACTGCTGCTCCGTAGGTACTGCGAGAACATCCACGTCTCTGCTCTCGCTGCTCCGTAGGTCCTGCGAGA
>SDVV010038791.1:0-10695 GCA_016164225.1 Gammarus roeselii | reverse complement strand
TGTATTGCAACGTTCCTCCTAAGTTCCGTGTATTGAGTTGATCCACAAGCAGTCCCTGTATTGCAACGTTCCTCCCAAGTTCCTTGTATTGAGTTGATCCACAAGCAGTCCCTGTTTTGCAACGTTCCTCCTAAGTTCCGTGTATTGAGTTGATCCACAAGCAGTCCCTGTATTGCAACGTTCCTCCTAAGTTCCGTGTATTGAGTTGATCCACAAGCAGTCCCTGTATTGCAACGTTCCTCCTAAGTTCCGTGTATTGAGTTGATCCACAAGCAGTCCCTGTATTGCAACGTTCCTCCTAAGTTCCATATATTGAGTTGATCCACAAGCATTCCCTGTATTGCAAAGTTCCTCCTAAGTTCCGTGTATTGAGTTGATCCACAAGCAGTCCCTGTATTGCAACGTTCCTCCGATGTTCCGTGTATTGAGTTGATCCACAAGCATTCCCTGTATTGCGTCATTCCTCCGATGTTCCGTGTATTGAGTTGATCCACAAGCATTCCTTGTATTGCAACGTTCCTCCGATGCTCCGTGTATTGAGTTGAGTCATTCCTTAAGGTGTTCCATGTCCTAAGTAATTCCCGAAACTGTTCGTTTATTGAGTCGGTCCTCGAATAATCCATGTATTGAAACGGTCCTGGAATAATACGTGAATTGAGTCAGTCTTCGAATAATCCGTGTATTGAGTCGGTCCTTGAATAATACCTGAATTGAGTCGGTCCTGGAATAATCCGTGTATTGGGTCGGTCCTCGAATAATCCGCGTATTGAGTCGGTCCTCGAAGAATTCGTTGATTGAGTCGGTCCTCGAAAAATCCGTGTATTGAGTCAGTCCTCGAATAATCCGTGTATTGAGTCGGTCCTCGAATAATCCGTCTGGTGGGGTCGATTCCTAGACTGGTCGTGTATTGGGTTGCTCATTACGGGGTTTCATGCATCGTGTCATTCCCTGAACTATTCACTGTGTCGGCCTCTCCTCACACGTATGAAAACAAAGAAAGTTTGGTCCTTTATAGTCGATGTTTGTAGGTATGTAAACATAGAAGTAAAGTCTTGTATAGTCGATTTCTGTAAGTATGTAAACATGGTTAATTTAGTCATTTATAGGCGATGTTTGTTAATATGTAAACATAGAACTTTATTCCTTTATAGTGGATGTTTGTAAGCATGTAAACATAGAAAGTGTAGTCTGCTATAGTCGATGTTTGTAAGTATGTAAAAATATAAGTTTATCCCTTTATAATCGATGTTTGTAGGCATGTAAATATACAAGTTTATTCCTTTATAGTCGATGGTTGTAAATATGTAAACACAGAAAGTTTATTCCATTGTAGTCGATGTTTGTAGGTATGTAAACATAGATGTTTATTCCTTTGTAGTCTATATTTGTAAGTATGTAAACATAGAAAGTTTAGTCCTTTAGAGTCGATGTTTGTAAGTTTGTAAACATGGTTAGTTAAGTCCTTTATAGGCGATGTTTTTTAGTATGTAAACGGAAGTTTATTCCTTTGTAGTCGATGTTTGTAAGTTTGTAAACATTGTAAGTTTAGTCCTTTATAGTCGATTTTTGTTAGTATGTAAACATAGCAAGTTTACTCCTTTATAAGCGATGTTTGTTAGTATGTAAACATAGAAGTTTATTTCTCATTTGTCGATGTTTGTACGTATGTAAACATAGTAAGTTTAGTCCATTGTAGTCGATGTTAGTAAGTATGTAAACATAGTTGCAGCATGGGCTAAGAAAGTTCCCACCGAGAAATCATCAACCAATAGAACATTTATCGCAACTCCGTTTCGGCCACCTACTTCGGATCATAAATCTTTTTTTCTACAGCCACCTACTTCGGATCATAAATCTTTCGTTGTACAGCCACCTACTTGGACCATGAATCTTTCGTTGTACAGACATCGGGCAGAGCGTCTCCTCGTGCTCGTACTAGGACTCGTTCGGTGATCAAAGTGTACTCGAATGTGCTGCACTTTAAGAGCAGCGTTTGAAACACACCACAGATACTCCTTCCGAACAGGGTTGGATGAATCCAAAGAGTTTAACCCATAAAGAAAAGAGAACAGAGGAGCTTGACTTGTGAATTCTGAGCAGCTTACACGATATCCCGCTATAAATATTTCTACCTGATCAACAAAACTAATAAGTTCTTGGGCATAAATCTGTCGGCCATATTGTCCTGGGCAGTTGCGGCACTGTGGGAGATTGGCCGGGAGGGGATGTGAGGAAGAAGGTGATCGGGAATGGATGAAAAAAGAACAAGAATGGATTTGAGGAAGGATTGCTTTTTAAAAATGTATGCACGGGTAAGCATCAGTTGATAATAATCATTATATGGATGTATCTCACCCCGTCACACTCTGACTTTCTATATAACCGATGTCAGAGGGTTGTCAGTTGGTTGTTCATGTAGTAATAGATGGTCCGTTACCACCATCTTCTTGTCTTGGCGTCCTCTGTCCGCGCTCCCGCCGGTGAGGCCTGGAATAGTAGGATTGTTAGAAAACTTTTCCCTCTGATAGAAGGAAACGCTTCTACTGTGCCGTACGGAATACTTCTCTTATGATAATTTATCAGTAGGGGCCGATAGGTTAAACAAAATACCAAGTGTTTCACTTTACATAATTTTTTAGGGAACATACATACATGTATCACTCAAGTATATTTGAGGCGTACATGCGTATCTGCGAAGATACACCAGTTTGGACGTGCGTGGTTGCGACCCATCGATATACTTTGAGATATTTTTACGGTTAAGTCCTTGCTGAAGAATTAAGAAGGGTCAGTTTTATTCCTTATCTGCCAACGTTATTACACCGTGGATATTCAATGGGACAATTTTTGGCTTATCTCTACGAATCTTCTAAAACATTTGAAAGAAATGGTCGGGAACGTCGGGATCGTAAAATCGATCATTTTTGAAATTGTTACGTGTCAACGTTTTCTTATGGTCTAGAAAAT
This sequence comes from Gammarus roeselii, assembly GCA_016164225.1. Classification (NCBI taxonomy): domain Eukaryota; kingdom Metazoa; phylum Arthropoda; class Malacostraca; order Amphipoda; family Gammaridae; genus Gammarus; species Gammarus roeselii. The sequence goes on along the minus strand of SDVV010038791.1, from coordinate 7,728 downwards.
AAGAAAATATATCCGAAAACAAGCATAAGTACAACTGTTGTTTGTTAAGATATGTGTCATTCATTAGGTGTTTTTTCAACTCCATACTGCACTAACAACGTTAAAAAAAATACAAAATAATACAATCTTATTAGATATGAATATTTGTTTAATACATTAATATGTGTTCGTAAACGCGCTGGATTATACAGCGTGGTATACAATGTTGTATTTACTTAGTTATATCTGATACGACTTCCCAAGATTTTTTTTTTCAATAAAACCATTAACAAATTTAAATCGTTTGAATTGTGTAATTTTATTTGGCATTAGCGTTGCCCTTGACATAAGCCCGTAATTATATAGGGAACTGTGTTGAATAATATGTTATGAGGAGCTAGAATACAATTATGGTTGATAGCACATCACCATTTCCACTCATTTCTGTCAAATAATGTCTCTAATAATATAAAATAATGAAAATTCCAACGTTTATTTATACGCAAACGGTATTTTTTTTAATTTAAAACATTCCAGGTAATGTCTCCTAAAACCAAATAATCCACCTCAATATTAGGAAGATTAGTGTTAATGCGAGGTGTTTTATCACATCTATAATACAGAGTTACATTTCCTTGCCGCCAATGCTACCGTCAGCGTCGTGTATTTATCGAACTATAATACACAGTTATATTTCCTTGCCCCCAAAGCCACCGTCAGTGTCGTGTATTTATCGCTACTATAATACAGAGTCACATTTCCTTGCCGCCAATGCCACCGTCAGCGTCGTGTATTTATCGAACTATAATTCACAGTTACATTTCCTTGCCGCCAATGCCACCGTCAGCGTCATGTATTTATCGCAACTATAATACACAGTTACACTTCCTTGCCACCAATGCCACCGTCAGCAGCGTATATTTATCGCAACGATGATACACAGTTACATTTCCCTGCCGCTAATGCCACCGTCAGCGTCGTGTATTTATCGCAACAATAATACACAGTTACATTTCCTTGCAACCTATGCCACCGTCAGTGTCCTGTATTTAACGCAACTATATAACACAGTTACATTTCCTTGCCACCAGTGCCACCGTCAGCGTCGTGTATTTATCGCAACTATAATACACAGTTACATTTCCCTGCCACCAATGCCACCAACAGTGCCATGTGTTTATCGCAACTATAATACACAGTAACATTTCCTTGCCACCAATGCCACCGTCAGCGTCGTGTATTTATCGCAACTATAATACACAGTTACATTTCCTTGCCACCAATGCCACCGTCAGCGTCGTGTATTTATCGCAACTATAATACACAGTTACATTTCCTTGCCACCAATGCCACCGTCAGCATCGTGTATTTATCGCAACTATAATACACAGTTACATTTCCTTGCCACCAATGCCACCGTCAGCGTCGTGTATTTATCGCAACTATAATACACAGTTACATTTCCTTGCCACCAATGTCACCGTTAGCGTCGTGTATTTATCGCAACTATAATACACAGTTAAATTTCCTTGCCATCAATGCCACCGTCAGCATCGTGTATTTATCGCAACTATAATGCGAAGTTACATTTCCTTGCCACCAATGCCACCAACAGCGTCATGTATTTATCACTCTTGATTTCCCCTCTGAACGCAAAACTTAATCCTTCTTCTCGTGTCGGGTTTCTTCTGCAAGCAATAAAATGCCAAGAACCATGCTCGGCACTTTCACTGTTGTTTAGTGTACTTACGATGGAGGTAAGCATGAACCATGCTCAGCACTTTCATTGTTGTTTAGTGTACCTTCAAGGGAGGTAAACAAGAACCATGCTCGGCCTTTCAATGTTGTTTAGTGTACTTACTAAGAAGATAAACAAGAACTATGCTCGGAATTTTCGTTGTTGCTTAGTGTACTTACAAGGGAGGTAAACAAGAACCATGCTCGGCATTTTCATTATTGTTTAGTTCAAATACAAGGGACGTAAACAAGAACCATGTTCGGCTTTTTCGTTGTTTTTTAATGGACTTACAAGGGAGGTTATCAAGAACTATGCTCGGCATTTTCATTATGGCTTAGTGTACTTACAGGGGAGGTAAACAAGAACCGTGCTCGGCATTTTTATTATGGTTTAGTGTACTTACATAGGAGGTAAACAAGAACCATGCTCGGTATTTTCTTTGATGTTTAGTGTACTTACAAGGGAGGTAAGCAAGAACCATGCTCGGCATTTTCATTGTTGTTTAGTGTACTTACAAGGGAGGTAGACAAGAACCGTGCTCGGCATTTTTATTATGGCTTAGTGTACTTACATATGAGGTAAACAAGAACCATGCTCGGTATTTTCATTATTGTTCAGTTTAAATACAAGGGATGTAAACAAGAACCATGTTCGGCATTTTCGTTGTTGTTTAATGTACTTACAAGGGAGGTTATCAAGAACCATGCTCGGCATTTTCATTATGGCTTAGTGTACTTACATGGGAGGTAAACAAGAACCGTGCTCGGCATTTTTATTATGGTTTAGTGTACTTACATAGGAGGTAAACAAGAACCATGCTCGGTATTTTCTTTGATGTTTAGTGTACTTACAAGGGAGGTAAGCAAGAACCATGCTCGGCATTTTCATTGTTGTTTAGTGTAAATACAAGGGATGTAAACAAGAACCATGCTCGGCACTTTCATTGATGTTGAGTGTACTTACAAAGGAGGTAAACAGGAACCATGCTCGGCACTTTCATTGTTGTTCAGTGTAAATACAAGGGATGTAAACAAGAACCATGCTCGGCACTTTCATTGTTGTTTAGTGTACTTACAATGGAGGTAAACAATAAATATGCTCGGTACTTTCATTGTTGTTTAGTGTAAATACAAGGGATGTAAACAAAAACCATGCTTGGTGTTTTCATTGTTGTTTAGTGTACATACAAGGGATGTAAACAAGAACCATGATCGGCACTTTTATTGTTGTTTAGTGTACTTACAAGGGAGGTAAACAAAAACCATGCTGGGCACTTTCATTTTTGTTTAATGTAAATACAAGGGGTGTAAACAAGAACCATGCTCGGAATTTTTGTTGTTGTTTAGTGTACTTACAAGTGAGGTAAACAAGAACCATGCTCGGCATTTTCATTATTGTTTAGTTTAAATACAAGGGATGTAAACAAGAACCATGTTCGGCATTTTCGTTGTTGTTTAATGTACTTACAAGGGAGGTTATCAAGAACCATGCTCGGCATTTTCATTATGGCTTAGTGTACTTACAAGGGAGGTAAACAAGAACCGTGCTCGGCATTTTCATTATGGTTTAGTGTACTTACAAGGGATTTAAACAAGAACCATGCTCGGCATTTTCATTGTTGTTTAGTGTACATACAAGGGAGGTAAACAAGAACCATGCTTGGCACTTTCATTGCTGTTTAGTGTATTTACATGGGAGGTAAACAAGAATCATGCCCGTCACTTTCATTGTTGTTTAGTGTAAATACAAGGGATGTAAACAAGAACCATGCTCGGCACTTTCATTGTTGTTTAGTGTACTTACAAGGGAGGTAAACAAGAACCATGCTCGGCATTTTCATTGTTGTTTAGTGTAAATACAAGGGATGTATACAAGAACCATGCTCGGCACTTTCATTTTTGTTTAATGTAAATACAAGGGGTGTAAACAAGAACCATGCTCGGAATTTTTGTTGTTGTTTAGTGTACTTACAAGGAAGGTAAACAAGAACCATGCTCAGCATTGTCATTGTTGTTTAGTCTAAATACAAGGGATGTAAACAAGAACCATGTTCGTCATTTTCGATGTTTAATGTACTTACAAGGGAGGTTAACAAGAACCATGCTCAGCATTTTCATTATGGCTTAGTGTACTTACAAGAGAGGTAAACAAGAACCGTGCTCGGCATTTTCATTATGGTTTAGTGTACTTACATAGGAGGTAAACAAGAACCATGTTCGGTATTTTTGTTGATGTTTAGTGTACTTACAAGGGAGGTAAGTAAGAACCATGCTCGGTTTTTTTATTATGGTTTAGTGTACTTACAAGGGAGGTAAACTTTATTTGTACTCGTTCAACAGTGCTGTACAAAAATAACAAATATAATGATGTTGATTACAAGTAATGATACGAAATCCAGCAATTAGCTAAGGTCAGTATCTTATTGGTTTATTTAAAAATATTATCGTCCGTATGGTTAGCAATGTTAATGATAAGATCGTTATTCCATTTCTCGTCCAGCTATTAATTTCCTCATATATTGCCTACATCAAGTGTTTATTAATATATTATTAAAAAGGCCTAGGTGGTGTTCCAGATTTTTTCTGGTGTAACTAGATTTCTGCTCTACTCGCGTTGGACTGATAATTGAATGTTGAATTATTCCGTAAGAAGTTGGTGTGTTCTTAATGAAACCAATTTCTCCAAATAATAATGATCCTTAATGGCGGAAAATTGTTACCAAGTTCTCATTGCTATTGTTTCTCATCTTCTTCTTCATAGACATGTATGGCAGTGGCTCTCCAACTCAAATAGACACACACATACCCTAACGTCCTTTGCTACCCAATGTATTAGGCGGATAACCAAAACTAAGACTACTTACGAAATGTCTCTAGAATATTCCAATTTGCGATGGTTAAACTATAGGTCATCTTGAGTTAATATTTATTGTGTACTTTAAGTTTATCGAAAGTTCTTTTGTCGTATCATGTTATGGGAAGAGTCGTGTACTCACGTTCAGCCATAGAAGTCGTGTACTCACGTTCAGCCATATGAGTCGTGTACTCACGTTCAGCCATAGAAGTCGTGTACTCACGTTCAGCCATAGAAGTCGTGTACTCACGTTCAGCCATAGAAGTCGTGTACTCACGTTCAGCCATAGAAGTCGTGTACTCACGTTCAGCCATAGAAGTCGTGTACTCACCATAGAAGTATGATGTACCCTACCATTCCTACTCGGTCCCATTACTCAGTTAAACGTTGTGATGAACTCTGTATTGTTACTTAAGCTGATTTGATGGCCTGTGCTTATCTTTATTGCCAATCTATATTAATTATGCATATTTATGGATTGTTTTATTGTGCCCTAAGAACCATACTAATAGCATAAAGATTTTTGTATATGATTTGATTGTTTTCCAGTTGTTGATACACACATCAGAACATATTAGAAGAGGACCAGTCTCATTGGATCTGAACATAATGTGGGAAGATAGAAAGATGGGGTAAAATAATGTCTATTAAACGATGGTTCGGTTCACTGTTCACGAGTCAAAGACTCGTGTTGAACGTAAGAATGAACGTGGCTACTATTATTGTGAGGGACGCGTCTATAAGGATTACGTGAAGCTGTTATACGGGCTTTGTGGTAAATGTCAGAGAAATGGGCAAGTATTTGCAGTCTCAAATACCCGATACGTCATATTGAATATGCACCAACGCCTACAATATTCTAATTTACATTCATAAAAATTGTCTCTTTGAGGCTACTAAATTTTTCCGAACTTTCATAATGATTTTCACCAAACTCTCGCTGTCGGGATTTTATTTTGAGGAGTAAATTCATTTAATTAATATGCACAATGTCTTATTTATATCCAATTTGTACCTGAAGGCTACACGAGAAAGCGGATTGACCATTCTGTCAACAAGATCATTAATGGAGTCAATACATGCTTCTCAAATAAACGTTCACAGGGTTCTGAAGTAAATTAAAAAAATAGTTCTTTTCATTATTGCATATACTACAGTAGCTCTCCCTTCAATATAGCCACCTACTATCCAAGAGCTGTCAGCAAAAATAAATTATCTTAGTAGACTCACACTCGGAAAATACCTAACAACGGCTCTTCCCATCTAGAAAGAAAGCTGTGTCGGTCTCCGTGGGGCAATACGTCTCTAAGCCTAACGTCGTTTTTTCTTCGTTACGGTCTGCACTCAATCCTTGCCATGGCTCGTCTTGGTTCTTTTCTCAGTGGGTGTCAGGAGCATTCCTCGTTCAGATCACATGCTCATCGAGATCAACACGGGGTTGGGATATTACCTGAATCTAAAAGATTTTAAAAATAAGTTCAATATATCATACAAAAAAAGTGATATATCATCATGGTTATTATTATTTGGAGTTTTGCTGTATATTCTTCCAAGTAGAATAACATTTCAGATGTATGATGATTGGGTTGTTTGTACACGAAGTCTAATGACAAAATTGATAATATTCCAAAATCATGGTTGACGAGGGGAGGGGGTCAAGATACGTTGGCTGCCAATCTAGGGTTCTTGCGAGGTTCTTGGTGATGTTGATACGCGCTAGTGCAAGAAAAATCATATTTATATATTTGATAAACGCCACATGATTTTAACGCCTGAAAGAGCGAGCTGGAACTACGAGGCTTGTATGGTCATCACTCCTCCCTCTCCCTCCCGTGGAGGGTTATTGCCTGCCCTCAGGCCGAGGCAATATGGCAGCCAGATTTATGTCCTCAAGCCTCATTGTTGCCCGATCGGTCCCTAATATTTACGGCCGGACATTGCGGGCTTTCTGTGGGTTCCTCCAGCCTGGTAGATATTTCTAGACCCAAACGTCCTACTCGAAAACGAATGACGTCAGAGTGTTCATGAATTTGAATATTTTAACATTCTGATCAATTCAATAGATGGTCTTAGCTCATATATGCACATGAGAAGGATTGCGATAAAGAAGCTTTTTCATGAACCAAACAACCATGAACTAATCTTGATCTTGATAAAATGTCACCGTACCGTTCGAGCTTCTATATAAAAAGTGAAAAAATCCAAACTAACTCCCAAAATGATAACAACAAACACGTGAGGATACGAACCTAATTGCTGAGATACTAGCCGGAACACATTAGTCTCTAACCTAACGCAACTTAGTTTGTAAAACACCTCCTATCCTAGATGATCGTAATACCAACTGATATTTGATCCTAGTTTTATACTGTTTTTTAATGAATCGTTTCTTTTCAAGAAGATGGCCTTCGTAGACTATATTGATTGATTTCTGACTCAACGACGTTGGTGAATCGTTGACCGTTCAAATATTAGGGTTTTGTGAGCAAAAATACTTCTGAATGAGGTGACTTTAGGTCTCGGCTCTTTGGAGATCCAAGGTCGCCCGTAATTACCCTTTGTCCTTCCAGAAAACCTAACAGGATCACCCGTTTAGAATACAAAACGAAAAAGCTTTGCCGTTAAAGCCGACCTCTCGGCCTTCAAGTTGATTGGCCCGGCCCAACCCCTCGGAAATCGCTGCTTGGATTGAGTTTTGCGTCCTGAATTGTACTGATTAATCCACGTGTTGTCTCCAGTTACGGGCCTGTCCACAAATTCATCCGCATTGTTTCCCATTTCACTTGAACGGTTCATAACAGTTTCAGCTAAAGGGCTTTCTGTTCATCGCGCCATGCTTTGCCACCCAGTAAGTATAGGGCTTTCTGTTCATCGCGCCATGCTTTGCCACCCAGTAAGTATAGGGCTTTCTGTTCATCGCGCCATGCTTTGCCACCCAATAAGTAAAGGGCTTGCTGTTCATTGCGCCACGCGTTGCCACCCAGTAAGTATAGAGCTTTCTGTTCATCGCGCCATGCTTTGCCACCCAGTAAGTATAGGACTTTCTGTTCATCGCGCCATGCTTTGCCGCCCAGTAAGTATAGGGCTTTCTGTTCATCGCGCCATGCTTTGCCACCCAGTAAGTATAGGACTTTCTGTTCATCGCGCCATGCTTTGCC